>WAAD01029664.1:12572-83862 GCA_013389945.1 Fregata magnificens
CCGCGCCCCCGCCGGAGGACCTCGTCCCGCAGCCCCGGGGCAGAGCGGCCGCCCTCCACCCCGGGGGAGCTATTTCTCCCCGGCGTGAGCCGGTGGGATTCGAGGGAGGAAACTTCGCCCTCCTGCAGGCGAGGCAGAAAGGGAAGCGCTGCGGCAAATCGCGCCCGCGGCCGGCGAAGGGAGCCGTAGTGGAAACAGGTTGTTGGGATCTCGTCGTGGGAGGAAGAGGCGGCCCTGGCTACCAGCTAGCCAAATCTGGGCTCTGGGAAATGGAGACGGAGCTGCTGCTTTTCCACCCAGCGGTGTGCTGAAAGCGATGGACAGCGAATTACTGCAGGAGAGCTTGGCTCCGAAAATGCCTCTTCCCTAAGGAAGCTAACAGGCTCCCCGAGCTCATGAAGTTCTAGGAGTTGCTAGCTCAGCTTGGGGTTAACCTCAGCAAGTTCCACCTGCATGAGTCCCAGTTTGCAGGGGTCAGGCAGGTGGTTTTTTCTCTTTTTGCTCCTCTGCATGCGCATGAACGCTGAATACCAAAAAGTCTGCTAGAAAGCCTGGGAGAGCTTGAGAAGAGCCACGGTGGAGAGTTGTGGTGTTTTGGGTATATTTGACACAAAGTACTGCCACCTCTGCTCGAGAGATTCGTATGGCTTGAAGGTAAGAGATACGTGTTGATGCTTTTCTTCAAGAAATACAAATGTTGTGAGTATCCTGGTAATGGAATAGAGAGAATAGTAGCTGCTGTAATCACCATTGCCTAGTAATGTAAATAAAGACAGTAGAAAAAGAAAATATTTGTCATCATACCAAATGATCCATTAAGCTGTTCTCTTCTGCTATAGAGTAGACAGAAGTGAGTTTTCAAATTTTAAAATGCGGACTGTATTAATTTTTTCTTCTAAAACACTAACTGCACACCGATAAACAATTGTTATTAAACGCTAAAGAGGCATTTAGAGTTGCTAAGAAGCTAGGATCATTTTTAGAAGTTTGATGCTGAACATTGCTCTCACATAGACGCAGTGGAAATAGAGTGACAGGAAAACCTGTAGGAGGAGGATGTGTAGATAGGATATAATGGAGGTACATTCCATTTCCCCAAAGAATGAGATTGTTCAGTCAAATTGTTTGAGGGAAAACACTATTTTTTCTCTCACGACACTCATTTTTTTACATATGGCAAAATTTGTGTCCCTTAAAATTTCCTTCTCAGCACCAGTCTGGATGTTGAACAATCCTTCCCAGTGAAGGATGGGAGATCTGTCACCCTTTCCTGAAGAAGCCCTGGAAGGAAATCTTTCAGAAATACTCCTCTGAATGTTGCAAGTAGATTTTGTGCAAGGTTTACAGTAACTTTTGTGGCATGAAGGAAGTCTGAATCGTTCCTATTTGTATCTTAGTATTTTTCCATTGCCCTTCAGTTGTAAGTTTCATCTGGCTTTTTGAAACTAGTGGAACCCGGGGATTTAGGGCAGGGAAGCAGACTCTAGGATCTCGTTGGGTCCTATTCAGTGCTGAAGTATTTTTGTTCAAAGTTGTTGACTGTAGGTGGTTTCTACACAGATAACACATCCTCACATGTTAATTCTCAAGTCTCTCAGCCTCACTTTCCCACATGCAAAACATGGAGCCATAGAGCTAACAGCATGTGGTGCATGAATCACTGTTCTTCAAGTAGAGTTCAAAGTCAAAAAGAAAAATAACTTGATTGTTTTATAAATAACCATCCACAAGATTATAATATAACTGGTCAAATAGGTTACACATGCAATTCACTGCAAAATAGTGTGGGATATATTTCTTACATGTTCAGTGTTTCATGTAATTGTTCTTCTTTAACCACACAATTGTCTTAAGAGCTCATAATCCTGTGCTTACAGTTTTTTATTTCTTTCGAAGTAAAAGTCCATGAATTGCTTGTAGCAATCTAGAAAAAACAGTCTGTTGACAATATTGCTAAGTCCATCAAAGAGGTGTAAAGAGCACTGTCTCTGTAGTTTTTGTTATTTTTTTGATTTAACTTCTTTTTCACACTACAGAAGTTCTATTACATTAGAACCTTTATTCTTTACTTCCTATACTTCTGAACAGAGTTTTTGTAAAAGTACTTTCCACTGATTTATGTACCATGTGATTGTCTTTTGCGTACATAGACAGTGTATGGCATGACAGGCAAATATGATGGAGAGAGAAGGGCAGACTTCAAATCTCCTGGCCATTTGAAATGGTAACATCAGGAGGAACAACTATATGTCAGCAGAATTACAAAGATGTGAGTTTGGGCCCTGCCTTTTCCCTTAATATTTCTAAAGATAGCTATAGAGCAGTTATCTGACATGAATTAAGTGAATTGCCTTACATGATGTGTCACATATCACAAAATGCCACCCAAATGCATTTCATGCAGTTACATGTGCATCAATCCACTGTGTAAAGCATGCCATGCTGTTGCATTTGCATATAACTTCCATAGGCACACAGGCATTGAGATTGCATGTGTGTAAAAAAGAGCTTCAATATGGTACGCTGTAGCATTTATAAAGCAAAAGTGCATGTTTCAGACTTTAGAGAGAAGCATGTGAACCCTCAAAAGCCAGGTGAGGCTGGGTTAATAGTTAGTATAGGTTATATTGTAGATAACATGGATCATACCCAGAACAAAACAGCTTCCTTTTTCCTTCACATTTTGCTTTTGTGTTGCTTTCACGCTCTGCATGAAAGGCCAGGTCACGATTTAGATTAGATAAGTGGTCACACAGCATCCATCATGCCCAGCCTGATACTGCTCCCACAACCCAGTCCCAAATCATCATGAAGCCCACTGAAGTGAGTAGGCTACAACCACAGAAATCTGCAAAGCAAAGGCGATTTATGTATACGCACTCCTCTCACAAGGGAATCACAGCTTGACATCCACTCACTCTGCATGCACTGCTTGCATGCAAGGCAGCAAGCACAAAGATTGCACTTTAATCTTTTCCAGCTTTGCTGAATTATAAGACACCCGCCTGGGAAAAATACTCAGCTTTTCCTTTAATGGCACTTCATCGCTGGTTCAATGTATTCTTCCTCACACTCCCTCAGGCTAGCAGACTCAGGCTATTACTACCATTAGCAAAGGCTCAAGGCACTGGTCAGTTGATAACGCAAGTTACAAACATGCTGGTCAATGCAGCTGGAACAGAACAGCGGTATTCTGCAGCTAGGTTGAAAGGTCTGAACAATGGCACAGGCCAGTGAGGACCTGTGACTAAGATATGCCCCCTCAATGAAAAAGAAAGGCCTAGCACATAAGGTACGACTTCCTGTGTGTTCTTCTAAAATCCATCCTTTGTATTAAATCAGCAAATCTCCACCCTCCCATCCTCTGTTTACTTAAACTTTGGAATTCAAATTGGAGCTTATAATGCATACATTCTGATGCATCTCAAAATGCCACAGAGAATTGTTCTTTCCACGGTACAATTTACTCTCAGAAAGTGTAATTACCTGGTATGCCTCTGTGTTCATCACTGGATTAAAATAACTCACAAGGCAGATAAAGGTCTGCACTATCTAACAGCCAAATTGCCCCATGACTGCAAAAACCTTGAGGACCAGGTATGAACTGACTTACTCCTAGGCTTTCTCATCCTTGGCACCCAAGGTATTATATGGAATTATCTTCTGAAGCTCCCTCTGAAACTGCAGGGAATACCTGGACGGAAACAAAAATCAAGCTTCCTCCAAAAGAAAGCAGAATTTCATGTTACTTGGAAAACTTTGGACATTGTTATTTCCACCGTGTGAAAGAAGCCGTGGAATGAACTTCTAAGCCCTACGCTCTATTTCTACAAAACATTCACTCACTTGTCTTTAACACCCTTGTGCTAGACATACCCTTTTTCTCACTAGCAGTATTCTTTGACAAGCTTCACATACAAATTCTCTAAAACAACAAGGAACTTTGAAAAATACTTATCTTCAAATGCACAAGTGTTTGTAGCTCTCCAGATACGAATAAGATGGATTTGGCTCGTGCACCTTAAAAGACTTTCATAATAACTCTTTTTCAATTTCACCCTCTGTGCACAAATTTCTTCTGAACACTTAGGAAACCTGGAAATGAGTGTTTACTTTCTCACATGCCCATAGCTGATATTTCAATGCCAGGAGATATAGGACAGGGAGTATGTTCACATAACATGTAATTTAGCTGTAAAGCTTCTTGCCACAGGATGTCTGGATGCTAAATGTTCGTAGATGTTGTTGACCTAGGTGCAAGGGGACACTAGGCAATTTCAATTCCAAGGGAAAGAAGTCCACTGATCGTTAATAAATGTGTAGAAACCACACTGGCTCAGTAAATATCTGAGATGCAAACAGTTGGATGATGGGAGAGTACTTGCAAAAATATTACATATACTTGCTCTGTTCCTGCACTCTTGCCCAGGCAATAGCTTTTGGATACTGTTGGAGAAAAGATGCTGGACTGCTTGGACTGTGTCTGACCTCTCAGGGTTATTTTTTTACGGCTACAGGAGAAAATACAGTAGGGTAAATGTTAAAATGTATTAAAGTTTGGAATATAGGGAGGAAAGATCTTGAAAGATTTGCTTGGGATCTAACTTCACTGTATTTTACAAATAAAAACTTTTAGTAACTACCTTTGCTTTGGCTAACTCTTTAGGAGCATGCGAGACTGATCAATTTGTGCCAGGGTGTTGCTAACTAGATTCTTTGGGAAAGGGGGAGGCAATTGTTTAAGTCCTGTCAGATGCATCATTCCTTGTGCTGTTACAAAACCAACCTATATTCAATCTAAAATGATTGCTAATAAGTATTAACTCCTCTACCAATTGTTCCGCTTCAATCATGTTTTCTCTTGCTGTCCTTCATCTGGATATTTTTAGCATTATAATTTTTTTTAGGATGTGATTATGTGTTCAGTTGCTTCTTCTCTGTACATCCCTCCCAATTATCTTGGTGGGTATTTTTCTCTCAAACCCCTAGAACGGGTTTATTTCTGGTTTACTCTTCCCTGTTAGTTTCCATGTGGTTATGTGGGAGGCTGCACATTCTTTATCAAAGCAGAGAACCATGATTAGTCCATTCAGAAAATGTAAATGCAGCCTTATGTGTTATGTAGCACTGGAGAAAAAAAGATAGACCGTAAGGAGCAATAAAAGCAGTCAATAATAGAACACAGTGTTAAGCCCTGTAGGTAGGCCTGGACGATCACAATGACATCCACACTTCAAGTTTCTAATGGAGCTAAATAAACATACTGAACCTGTGTACTGCTGTCTGGGGAAAGCTAATCAGAGTGCGACCCAGTCCTGCTGAAGTAAGTGAAATCCACTGCGATAGTGCAGCCTTTGCAGTTAACATTCTTTTTGATTTGTATCTCCCTTTCTGTACGTGTTCCATTATTTATCCCAAATTTCAGACTCTGTAGCCTCAGCTGTTTCTGTCTGAAATGCCCCAGGAGCTCCGAACACACTTATCAGTTGATAAATACATGTATTTTATTTTGCTCACTGCTTCAGGTTGCCAACTGCTAACGCTGGGGATGTATCAGCAAAATCAACACTATTGAGAATGCATTGCACAATTTGCAGCTTTAGAGTGAAATGAGCTCTTCACCAACATCTCAGGTTTTTGAATCATGCTCCCTTGAATGCTTCAACTGAGACAGTATATCAGAAAAGTTAAATTTATTACCTAATATATTACACCTTGCAAATTACTTGTCTAAACTGAATCCTCACCGCAAACACTATTTAGATATCTCAGGCAATTTGGAGTTTTAACAAATGAAGATTCTGTCTGTAACAGGCACTCTTCTGACCTCCAGTTACCTCTGCGTCTGCGTATTTCAAGCTTTTACATATTTGTATGGCAGTCCAGAAAAATGTGATTACCTACAGGATTACTGAAGTCTGAAGTTAGATTTCTAACCTTTTAATCTGTTTTCTCTGGTGACCACTCCAGGCAAGAATACCTTTGAGTTACAGCCTTATCTATGTGCTTGGGAATCTAGCACTCTCCCACATCAGAGAGAACAGGGTGCCTCCAGCCAGCCTGCTTTCCTTTAGACATTTACACACAGATTTAGGAGTCAAATTTTAGTCATGCATGCTTGAAAAACTGCCATTATAAAGACCTTACTAATTTAAAAAACATTAAAAATAGAAACACTGCACTATATATATGATTAAACAGCAAGAATCACCCTGGTTCCGGTACATGAATCATTTATCATCCCCATGAGGGGATGCTTTAAAAATGTGTTTGTGATTGTACAGGAATACTTTAGCTCACCAGGACTCTGAGTGAACGGGCTAGGCACGTGTAAGCTCCTTATTCGCACTTTTTTAATGGCAAACCAACAGTAATAATGAGAGGGTTTTAATTATCTTACTAACTAGGCAATCAAAAAGCCAAAATCAGAATCCCCATGCTAGTAAAGATCCCTACACGTCCTTATTACTGATTGGTTTTCACTTGTAAAGCATGCATCTCAAGTTGGTTGTGATCCATGACTGGGGATTCTAGACCTCTGGTAGTGTAACGGAGGTTATTAAAGCATTACAATTATTATTATTATTTTACAACTGCACACAAAGGTACCAGTGAACCTTTAGGTTTCCCCTGGTTTTTCCTCTCTAGAAAACTAGACTAAAAGAGCAGTCTTTTCCTCAAATCTTGCACATAGTTTTAAAGCAGGCTTTAGTATTTCCAAGGATGGCACTGGGGCAACTGCTAGAGTTGGCAGGTGGAAGGGATCCCTGGGTGTGGATCTATTTCCAGACTGAAGACAAGGGCTGAGAGTAAATATCAGCACATTTGGTCACACGCAGTTTCCATCCACATCGCTGGTTGTTAGCCTGGCTATAGCTCAAAGTGTCTGCATGGCTCTTTGAAGAAGCTGAGCTTAGAATATCTATTAATAACTACAGGGCTTCCTTCCTATCTGCTAACGAGTGCTGGGCATTGGAGTTCTGCCTATAGATATTTCTGAGCACGGATCATACGAGAGTAGGCTAATGCATTTCAACTGCAAGGCAGGCATGCTCTCAGGTACTCCCCTGGGAGCTGGGTCAGGCTCTCAGAGACACAAGACTGGGTATTGAACTAGCAGCACATAGCTCACTGGATTAAATATAACAACATCAGCCTTACACAACTGTGTTTTGCTAAGGGTTGCACGTTTCAGTCACATGAAGTCTTTCCCGGACCAGTCCTGGCCCCTTGTGTTCTAAAAGAGTCCGTGGCATTGTGCAGTATGTTTTGTATTCAAAACAATCGGAGGAATCGACAGGTACTTTGCAGGATAAGGTATCACACTGAGAATCACGACTGCATCATAGTGAGAGCTTAGTTGGAGTCGATGTCTTTTGAGCAAGATCTGAGGAAGTTGGGAAAGTTTTACTATCCTTGTTGCAAAAGAAAGTGTGCATGTAGAGCGAATTTGGTGGGAAGAGGCAGCACTCTTTTTTAAAATGGCTTATTCTGATACCCCCAATCACAACATTGGTTCTGGAGAGCTGTAAGAACTAGGGCTAGCTGAAAACTTCATGGCCAAAACTATTCCCATTGAAAGCTGAACTGAATCAGTATTTTGCAGAAAGTAACTACTTTTCTCACAAGTTTTCTTTCGTTCTTTCCCCCTCCCCAATACAAATTCAGTAATTGCTTCGCTAACACCTGTTGTTTAGCTGCAAAAGTTCTGGGTTCAGAGCTTCTGACAGAGGTTAATGTTCCTAGAAGACAGATCGCTTCTGCCACTGGCATTTTACCATTCCCTTGTTCCACACCACGACTAAAGTCCAAATATTCTTTCTCGAGTACAAGCATATGCATTTCCTTTGAAAGATGTTTTACTAATAGAAGGAGAAATCCATGCAATGACGATGTGCAATTATTCATTATGTAGGAGGATGTTTGTCTACATATGATGTCTATTTCTTTGCAGTATTCTTTGTCACCCTTTCCAAGTGTTATTTTTATTTATCTGTAGATTTTTTTCTTCTCAGTGTGAAGGAAGAATCAATTAGGAAATTACAACAGTAACAGAAAATGACAAAAAGGGATAATTATAAAGTTAAGATCCTTTGGGCCTACATCTTGCAATTCAGTTTACTGTTGAATTTCTGATTCAGAAGGCCTCAGAATCGTACCCACAAAACCTTAGCATAAGAGACATTGTTTGTAGAGACAATAAACCTACTTCAGAAAAAGAATGGAAAAAGAAAAAAAGAACATGCAAAGGAAATGTTAAAGTAAAGCAATTACCAAATATGTGCAAGAGATAGTTCAATAACTTGGACATTTCTGTCAGCATTCAGTGTCTGCCCCAAAGATATTATTCTGAAGGCATCCGTAATGTGTCAGGTGTGACAACACCTTGGCCACTAAGAATGTGTCTGATTTTGATATGAGTGAAAAATTCAAGTCATAGGCAACAATGGCAACCCATGATTACATAGCAAAACACATCACTTACAGATGGTAATTTTTTTTTCCTGGAGAGAACCACAGGCCCAAGCAGGGGACCTGTGTCTGCGGGATGAGCATATAAAAGAGAACAGCTCTCCTTTGCACTGTTACAATGCACTTCTTTTAGGAAGACAAAGGAGGTTTTCCTGGACTTCTGTGCTTGTTTCGTCTTCAGCAAGTGTGTTCAGGTCATGCACATTTTGCTTTTAATCTTCTGCACCCCCTTATTTATATTGCCGATGAATTAAACAGCCACTGAAGATAGCCCTGGATTTAGTCCTGCCACAACTTTCACAATAACTTGTACCTAGCACTCCATAATTAAAAACATTAGAGGCTCCTTGTAACATTTCATCCGAAAGAGTACCTGCTCCCCGCCAAACAGGGTGGAAAGATTCATGACTTTCTGGAGCTCTGTTAATGACTTTGTGGATTAAAGGAATATGAAAATAACACGGAATTCATAACTAGAGCAGGTCCAGATTACTGGATTTATGGATTGGATTCATTATGCACATTGTATGCAATGGCTGCACTTAAAAGCCTCAGATAAAATGAAGTATTCACTGTATGAGGTGCTAGATGTGCACACTGCAGGAAATGGGTCCTGCCAGCCAGAGCGTGTACTTCCTTACAACTTTCACAGTACCAGGCTTTTTTTGACTACACCTGACAACCGAGCCCAGATAAATTCTACTGGAGGAGCTGTCAGTGCAAACGATATTCACAGATACTTTGTTCACCACTTCCACTTGTAACCTCAGCCAGTAAATCTGGAGGGTTATTGGGCTGCAGGCCAAGGGTGCTGGGTCGGGGGCTGATCAATTCTGGCGAGCAAGCCAAGCCTAGGCGCCGCTTGTCTTGTAAACTGCTTAATGTTTGCACAGAGGGAAGCTGGAGCCGTTCCCACGGGCCCGGGTGTTTCTGCAGTATAAACAGCAACGGTAACAATGTTTCCTTTCTTGCCTTCGCTGGTTTTGTGCGTTGCAAACTTTTCAGGGCAAAATGGCTGCATTTTGTATACCAAAGCCTTCTGTATACTAATGCCTCACAGCGGGCTGAAAGTTTCGCTGACAGTGTAAAAGTCAACAGGTAAAACTGGTGAGAGCAGCAGTTGAGTGTGCGCAGGGATCCCAGGGCTCAGGCAGAGCTAGAGGCACACCGACAAAAGCCCTGGTTGCCGGCTGGCCTCACCAAAGTGGCTCCACTCCACTGAAAACCATGAAACATGAGCAGTGTTTCACTCATTCCTCATTCACTCATTACTAGTCCAGACATAACCAGCTAGTCTGTGCTGGCCTGTTGTAAGAGGTAGCCAGCATGGTAAAAAGTCCTGTAACTTGCGCCCACTCTCTCCTCTGACCAAGCAGACTCTTCTGCAATTTTGAAACTGAAATGACTGCAATCATTCAAAAAATTGAACATCTCTTGAGCACTGAAGCTTTGAATAACCTTTTCCCCTGGCTAGGGATTTCTCAGTGATGGTAGCAACAAGTCATGTGGAGTATGGGGGGAAAATATACCTCTTTTCAAGGTTTCTACCAGTTGTCAGATTAACAGGTCCTGCTCCCCCGCTGAAGAATCAGCCCAGAGCCATCAACTGAGCCAGGGATACTCTAGCAACAGGCTGGAGACCTGGGAGACCGATCTATTCTTAGGCTGTGATCCGCACATGTGCTGTAGTTAGACTTCAGAATGCTAATGAGCTTGCCTGAATTTTAATGAAGGCCTATGGGGGAAGTTCAGTTTAGTGCCTTCTGCCTAGTAAAAACAAGCAGGACAGATAAAATCTTAAACCACTTTTCCAACATCTTAGCTCATGACAAAGCAAAATAGCCATGCCCTCACCTGGACAACAAGTTGTACCACACATGAGGGAAGCAAAGCACCGGCTTTCCTGCAGGTTGAATCACCTGTACAGATTCTCTGAGGTCTTTGAAGAGACACGACAAGATGGCTATCTTCCCCTTCCACTGTCAAATTTCACAAAACAAGGGAGAACTTGTAGTGTAAGACCCCTCTGCTCTTAGGAAGCTTGTTTGACTCCAGCCAAACAGTTCTGAAGGCCAGGCAGAGAAAAATAGACATCCCAAATGCATAGACAACAACCCCTTCCTCCACCCCACAGTGTAACCAGATGAGCATCTTTCTTTAGGAAACCAGGATAAAACCATTGAAATCATTAAGTTGGTGAAGGGTTCAAAAAGTAGCAACCAGAACCAGATGGCCTATATAGAATGTCGATGAGCTCAACAAGTAAAAGCAAGTAAGAACGAACACTCCATTTCTTTAGACATGTTTGAAAATCCTGTCCTCAAACACTGGCAGGATGAAGGCCAGTTTCTCTTCCTCCCCTCTGTCTCCATGAGAGGCACATCAGGGCACAGCCATGGAGCAAGCTGGGCATGGGGCACAGAGAGCGCAGATGCTGGGTTGCTAGAGCAGGAGCACAAGGAAGTGCTTGACTCTTGCGATCCCAGTGAGGGATTTGATGGTGAGTCAGGCGGGGGCAACATCGGCATTGTATAGGGTTATCTGATCACATATGACACTTCTTGTCACATTGCATCTTTCATTAGCTCAGCCAAAAGGCTGGGGGGAAAAGATGCCTGTCTCCTTTTTAGTCTGCTTATCTGCTGTATGTTCAAAGGGGAGTGGCTGTCCTCAGGTGCCTCAGGGAAAAGAGGGCTGTGAGCGAGGATCCACTGCACCATCATCACAGGAGGACATGCCTGCAAATTTCCCCAGCCTCTGAAATGTGAATGGCACCAGGAAATGGGTTCTATCACGGTTCAAATGGCAAGTCGATAACTCTCTGCAAGCTCACTCTCTGTAAAATTTACACTCTGCTTTTTTTTTTTTTTCCCCAATTGGTTCCCTGGTATTCTCAGGTGAGTTTTATTCGAAATATTGCATGTGGCTTTCTCACACGTCTGCTTGAGATCCAAATACGTAAGCTACCTCTGCTACACAAGCTGAGGGACAAATCCATTTGAAATCATGATAAAACTCCCATTGGGAAGAAAATCATGCCTAGGAGCAATAACTCTCCCAAGAACACGAGCTTTTGTATCACAACAAGTAACAGTGAAAAAGATGTGCTGCATAGTGAATTTCTGTCTCCATGAGTAGACTAAATTGAACAAAGAGGGGACACAATGATGCAACAGTATTAGAATGGAAAGACAAATTGGAGACGAAATATATACTGCATCTATAAACGGTCATTACCGTTTTGCATGTCTGAAGACATTCAAGAAGGTTAGATCAAGAAGTTCAGACAAACACTTGTCATGGAATGGCCATGGTGCAGAGCAAGAACCACATGACTCTCCAAGTCCTTTCCAGCACTATGGCCACAATAACAGACACAGGTTTACACAAGCTGATGATCCAGCCCAATTCCTCCATGGCTGAATGCCCACTCTGTGGGAGGAAATGGAAAAGGATAGGTCCAGAACTAGAGACATGTCCTTCTTCTACCCACATTTTGCTTGCAAAGATGACAGAGGTGGGATTTAAGCTGAACAGTGGAGCTGATTTGGGTCAGGGATTAAATGATTAAAGATCATTAGGATTTGAAATTTGAGGAGCACTAGCTGATTTGTATAGGAGGAACACGCAGAGCCTCCTCGCCTCCCCTCTGCTGATTGTAGCCTGTATTTGTACTCATTTGGCATGAGGGGCAGGACAGTAATTCATCTAATATTTTCTTCAAGTTTCAAATACAGGGAAGTGGCACTTAGAGCAAGAAGGAGTCACATGAATGTTGTGCTGATTGACACATCTTCATCAAATCTTCTACAAAGAATCTATTAAAAGGGATTTCATGGCAAATATTAGTCATATATGGTTTGGGGCAAACACCCATAAAATCTAAGAAAAAGNTTCCTCTGGAATTCACTTCTTTTGGCAAAAATTTTTGCAAACAAGCTTAGTGATAGGAGTGGCGATGAAAAGAGCAGATGTTAAATGAGTATTAAATAGCGTAAGTGGAAGGCAAATATTTGATCTCCTCAATCTGAATTATTCTTATTTACTTTTAATAAAGTATGGCTGAAGGACTCAGAGCTGAAATATCCTTGTGCTAGGTGCTGCATAAACACAGGAAGCCTGACTGAAGGGGAAAAAAAAAAAAAGATCTATTCAACTAAGGAATTAACACAATCTATTTCTGCAATCAAATTAGGTTATACATTTCAAATGTCAAGCACCAAAATGTACAGTGAATGTTAAACAGGTAAAACCAAATAATTTTTTAAAATCCTTAAACATTTGCCACATTCTAACCAGTACTTAAAAGTAAATATTTTGTTCAAATTTCAGCCGCCTCTATACATAACTGCTGGGGATGGGGAGTGAAGAGATTCAACCTTTTCAATTGCTCAAAAATAATACAATTCACCTTACTGCTGATTAAGGGTTATTAGCAGACATTGGTGGATGATCTCAAACACACAACAAATTCTAAAAGAAGATAGATCACCAGTATCATAAGGCTGGGAATTTATTAGATTAGTCAGAGGCTCAGATCTAGTCAGAGAGATATGGCATTAAGATACATACAAATGAATTTAGAAAAAGATGGGCTTTTGTACAGACCAGGATGTTAGGTCTATAGTAATGCAATACTTAATAAGAACTGATATCTTTCTAGTCAGAAGACCTGTCTCTGACAGTGGCCATCTCCATGTGAGAACGCAGGAGTGAAGTGATGTGCAATATCTACGCTACTAATTAACAATCTTATCTGCAGCTGTTACAGATTTCATTAGATCCTGCAGTGCAAGATCTGATTGTTTCCACAATTTGTTTTCAAATCAGCCCAACCTAAGACTTTGGAATCGCTCTTTGTTTTTAAGAAATAGATTCTTCACCTTTAAACACTGAAAACCAAGATCTGTGTAATATTTCTGGTTGGGTGTCCAAAATCAAAAGCACATACGGTCAGAAATGATTTCAAAAAATCCTTGTCTGCCCGTCCTTTCCACCAAGCTGAGAACCGTTCAAGTGGGCTGCGTTTGGAGTAGCTCCAGCTTGCAAAATGCTTAATCTGCCAAATGCTCAGAAGATTAAAGCTTGCCCTGTACCCGCATATTCTTAAAGAGTAATAGGAATCAATGGCTCTACTGCAGCAGCCTGCCAGGCAGGAGTCAAATCTCTCTTCTAGTGGGTAGAGGGAGCAGTGGGGTTTTCTGGAAGGAGATTATTGCTGGAGGAAGCTATTTATACCTGCTTCCATTCTGGAAGGAAAACTAGTGATTTGTGATGTAACTGTGATGCCCTTCTATGTTTGAGATGACTGTCTGTGCATTTGTCAAGTCTCCTTTGAGGAGGGCTAGCGGTGAGACCACGTGCTCTAATGGCTGCTGCGACGGTTTAAGAGCCCATGCTAGAAGTCTTGGAAACCTGACCTGAGGGGGAAACGGTTCTGAGTTTTCTAAAAATGTTTGCAAAATATATTCAGAACTTGGGTAACCAAAATGTTTTGAGTTAGATCTTTTCAAATAAAAAGGTGTAATTTAACTACAGTTTCAGTCTAGACGGTTATTTTATATTCTTTTTCTCATTTTGTCATGAGATGTTTTAACAGGTTTGAAATCCTGGTAGATCCTAAAAAGCTCATTTATGGGGGGAAAAAAAAACCCCAACCCACTACAACTTTTCTTTGCAAAAGGTATTAGTTTTGACTGTTTAACATATTGGAATGAGAAAATGTTAAAACCAGAAAATTCCAAGTAATTTCTGATAAAACCCCATGACAAGCTGCAGGTCTTGAATAAAGAGAAGGCCTTTTTAAAAATGGAATCTGCTTTTTATCAGCAGAAAGACACGCTAAAGCAAGTTAAATGTGCATTTCTCCAGCTCTAGGGAAGATATCACTGAATTCTTCCCTTCCATTCGGACTTGCAAAAAAACCTGGCAAGCCTTTAATTAAGGGTGAAATTTTCAAAGGATGTGAAAGCAGGAGGCAGTCAATTCCCAGTGAAATTCAGCCTTAGAACATCCTTCTCCAAATGGACCAGACTAACGTGTGTGCTGGTTTTCAATAGGGAGGGCAGTAATACACTCTGTTCCCTTTGTGCCACTTCTGTCAATACCATAGCAGTCCTGGGAAATGTTTTGTTCCGTCAGCACTGTACCCAGGGATAATGGACAAGTGCTCTGGGAAAAAGAAAAACTTCTTCCCCCTCCTACCTGCAATGCAATTTCAAACTCAGGCGCAAATTCATGCAACCATAGGGAAAGAGGGATTGATGCACTAATACCACAAACGGAGAACTGAGAAATCAAGTGACTTCTTGAAGTCAAAAGTGGCAGAGCATCTGCATTAAAACCGGGAATCAGCCTTGCCATTCTTGAGTTACAAGGTTACTGCAAGAAGATCATCCTGTCCCCCACTCCCACAGGAAGGAAACTCTCTTTGCGTTCCAGAGAAAGGAGCTCAGGTTGCTGTGGTTCTCTTCACCCTCTGTCCCAGTGCTGCTGTTAGGGAGGTGGTGATTCACATTACAGAATTAGTGCAGAGAGCTCTGAACAATGCAATTATTGAGAAGTAAAGTGCTGTGAATAGAAAATATTGTGGCATCAGCGAGAAGAACAGTTAAAGTCAGTGACTCAAAGGCCTATGTGGCAGGAGTGTATTATATACAAACCCCATGCTAATAACACTTCTGAGCACTTACAGGAGGAAGTGCTTAGATTAGGTGCTTTACAACACGCTCCAGGGGACACACACACATATGCACACTTTCTAGTAGGAAGATCCAATTAGATATTATGCAAGACCAAGGGAAATGCAGCAATGTTTCTGAATCAGAAGTGAGCAATAACTGTGGTTAAAACGCCTTGCACTTGTATTTCGAATAACAAAGGATCTGAAGAATGGGGAGCCATATAGAAAGGCAGGAGAGGAGGAAGCTTTTCAAGAGGCTTTTGCAAGGAGCTGATGGGAAGAACTGTTGTATTGGATAGATACAAAGGTTGCACAGTGCTGAGGTTAGAATTCAGCCGCCCAAAAAACCGCAGCCTTGTCAGGACTTTTGTCTCTGATTTCTGTACCTCTAGATGCAGAGGTAGCTGAGCCTACTGCTTGTGTATTCTACTTATTACTAGAGACATCACTAAGAAAATGCAAGGCAGGTAGAAAGTTAAGTCTGCCCAGTACTGCCTTCTGAAGAGATAGGCAGTGATCAAAACTGCTTCAAATGTAATTACTGCCAGGACCTCATCAGTCATGACTGTCAAACCCCTGCTGTATTTGCATGTCCTACTCAGTGCCTGGGGGTCAGGTTTATTTAAAGCCACTAGGACTTTGCTTGTTGTGTTCAGTGTATCGGCTGATCCTGGAGTGTCAGATGCCAAGGCAGGTGGCCATGATTTTTCGTCAGCGTTAGCAGTGGCAGTGGGTACTATGGTTCTCAGGTCAAGACAGAATTTACAATATTCTCCTAATTCCTGACCTTTCCTCCTCCTTCTCAATGTCTGCAGACACCGTCCCCTGCGTAGAACCGGATGGGAAGAGGTTCTTACTCAGTGTGAGCTGTTACACACCTTCCTTGCTCTCTGGTGAACCATGACCAGGAATTCACAGCACGGATTATCAGTTCTGGGCTTGCATGCAAGAAATAGTGAAACTACTTCAGAAGTTGCTTTCCTCTGCACAGTGCTCCTGAACAGGGGAAAAAACCCAGCTCCTCAAACACATTTGCCCCTTCCCTTTCGCTCCCACCACACCCCCACTCCAAAAGAATATGTTATTTCCCTTGATTGGAATGCCTCAATCGCATTCTCAGTGGAGCCCAGTAAACAGCATCAAGAAGCATCTTCAGGACAGAAAGGATGTCAGTTTGACAGCTTTCCTGTGGCCCGTTGATTCCAAAATTTCAGAGGAAAATGACAATATTCAGGGAGGCACTGTACTGTGCAAATTTCACTTAGAGATTGATTTCTGTGAAACAGAAATGCCTTTGGAGCAAATCTGTCTCTAAACACCTTCCTCACATAGTCTTAGGCTAGACGTTCAGTAACCTGATGGGTACGTCTGCGTAGCAGCAATCAGGGAAATAGGCAATCTGGCAGGAACTGCGTGCAAGAAATACCTTGGGAAAGGGAGGTAGAGACTGTTCTGAGGCTGCTGTGGAAACATCTGCCATCAGGATATTGTTGCTGCTGGCTTTTGTCGTTGTTTTCCTGTTAGGTCTACCTAGAGTTCAATCACTGAGGTGCTCTGGCAACCAGGAGTCCCCAGCCGAGCAGACTGCGTCTGGAGTTCATGGGAAAGCTTGCCCCCTGAAAGCATGCTGACCCAACAACCTCCCCAGATCACATCAGTGCTGCTAGCTGCCTGCAGCCCCCACCGCACGCTGCCTGCCCAGGGGAGGTGCGACTCAGACATTGCTCAGGCATCACGGCAGGGAGCAGGGCACAGCTCCTGCAGCCGCACCCCTCAGCTCCTGCTCCTACCTCTACCAGCCTGCTCCAGGCTGAGCTCCAAACTTCATCTTAAATGCATTACGTCTGGGGCAAAACCTTAGGGAATTTCATACCGTTTTATGAAGAAGCAAAGGCTGACTGGATGTTTTGGCAGCCAAACCCAGATTAGCTCCAAAGGCCACAAATCTTTACCAAACAGAAACCAGATGCTGCAATGACATGCATCACGGTGTCTGCTAGACACTCATGCTAGCTCAGGATCAGGCCTGTGAATATTTTATGCCTGAGGGTGTTTGCAAGCAGAGTAAAGACCAAAAAGACTGTTACACCTTTGCTGTTTCTGAGAGAAAAAAAGATGTTTGCACTGAATCAGGGCATCTCTGACCTAGCACAGAACTAAGAAGAGCAGAGGGCAGACCCAGGATACTATTCAAACACAGGCGAGCTGTAGGTATGAGTTTCTGCTGGAGCCTTTTACCCCCTGCTTCCCAGTGAGCTGTCTAGTACATCTATATCTGTATGATAGAGCAAACTCTGCTTCTCTGCTTAATACACATTTCATGTTTCAGATCTTGCCAGAAAGACAAACAGTTTTGTTGCTGCCAGTTGTGAACATTACACATTTGCCAGGGAGATGTCGTGCTTGTTCGCCACAAGTGTAATTAGATGATCAATCGCGAGGAGCGAAGGAGAAATACCGGCATTGCAAACAAACATATTTTTCAGTTTGCTCTCTGAAAAGCACGGGGAGTTAAGTACAAAGGAGAGAAAAACTCTGGCTCTGCATTTACAGCATTTACATCCTGGCTCCCTTTTCGCTGTCATTTCCAGCAGGGAGTAGCAGCCAGACAGCAGATTTCCTCCAGTTGCTGAAAGACATCTGGAAAGCATAGGAACTTGTTGAGAGAGGCTGTTTTCCTCTGGATGGCAAACTGCTTCCCAGATAGGCCATGCTTGAACAGGGGCACTCAAGGAAGTTACTGTAAAGGGGATTAGCATAGACCCAGTTTTATGCCTGCTCCGACGGAAGGGGAAAGCAGCAGAGATGCTCCATGCCATGCAGGCATGCGGCTGCACTGCTGGCATCAAACACAAGGCTGCAACCTTGCCGCTCTGTCCTGCCCTTGTCCTCTCAGTAAATCCATATCTGGATTAGCTCAGCGATACTAAAAATCTGTGTGGGCTCTGTATGGGAATTAAAGTGGCTTTACTGCAGTTAATTCACAAAGGAATTTGTTCCATTTCAGGACTCTACCCCCATCTGCATCCAAAGTCTCAGCTAAAACTGAGACTCTGTTTTGCCTCTGGCAGTAGCGTACAGGGATACTGAAACCCGACAAGGTCTCCCAAGGACAGTGCATAGCGAGGTGCCGTTTGTACTACCTTTTCTCTGTATTTATGTTCCCTTCCCTCTGCCTCCGTGTGAAAATGCAGGTGCCTGGACAAACACAGTAAAAAGCACTCTCTTTTCTAGTCAGCTTTTTTAAGTGCTTCTTTCTTCTCTGCGGAGAAACTGACAGCAGTAAAATAAGAAGTGCTCCTTAAAGCAGTACTGAAGGACTCAAAAGACACTCTAATGGCCACCATAAGGCTTCCAAATGATGCCAGTTCTGTGTCTGGAGAAATTAAGATGATTTTTAGGACTGAAAACTCAAACTCTCAAAAGTTAGGGATTAACAGAGTTGTCCATGTAATTGTAGTTTTGTACCATATGTATACGTACTAGATTCAGCCTTTAATTGCATCATCACAAATTACACTGTGTTTTAGTTTCCCTATTTCATGCAAAATTTTTGGAACTTTTTTTCTGTTTCATTTTCCCAAATTAAGACTTTTTTTGCAGTGGAAACACCAAACCTTTTCATTTCTACAACATGCAAACATAATCTTTTAACTTTCCTCATGATGACCAGCACATGGAAAGACAAAAATTATTGCTGTAAAAAAAGTTCTGCTTAAAGAAAAAAAAAAAGTCTCGCAGAAGCTGCAGAAGGAAACGGAAAAGAATTTTTGCTCACTTTAGCCAGGGCCTTCTATATCCTTCCTAACCTCCATCAAGTAAGTGCCCAATAGATGGACATGAGAGATTAGCTGTACGTGGTTCCTCCAACTCCGCCGCTGAGTTGCAATGGCCTGTAAAATGAGCAGGGGTAGAATTACTGTGTGCATAACTCACCCTTGTCTCTGGCCTTTCTCCATGAAGCACAATTCTGTTTTGTGAACTGCAGTCAGAGCTCAGAAGAAGCCAGAGTAGGACCAAGGGGCTGATCCTGCACGTATCAAATCATTCCACTCCTTTTATACATTTAAGATACTTTTCTATGTTCCTGCTTCTTTTTCATCCTGCATTTTATGCATTTTTCTGCCTTCTCTAGATAGGTTTGCATTATCAAAGGGCAACAGGAGAAAAGAAAACACTGTTGCTGCATTTAGCATTGATTTTTCCCCTTCACTCTGAGTCACATAAGTTAACATTTAATTAATTTCTGACACTTTGACAGTTTCTAAGAAGACATTTGTAGAGCTATCAAGTGCCGCTGATAGCACTGTCAGACAGACACTTTTTGAATTATCAGCTATTAAGGACCCATATGCAACAAATTTCCAAGGATTATTATACAAATTGTTCTTTGAATGAGAAAAGCACACAAAAGCTCAGTGAAACATAAAGAAACCATTGTTCCCAGGTGAATTTGATATTTGCAAATGTTTTGCTATTTTGATCACTTACATGGTTTAATAAATTGAATTCACTTTGTCTTTTATTAAGAAAATTAAATGGCCTGTTTTGGGATGTCTGAGAACATGGCCAGATTTTCAAATCACAGGGGTCTTCATGGAGATACAGCTTGAGAAACACAGAATAGTTGATTTTAGGAAGTGCTGAGCAGTGAATGAGGTCCCTTCAAGATCCCTCAAACCAGAAACCCCAAAACCAAAGTAGCCAAAATCTCCAGTTGCTTTTAAACAGCTCTTGCCTTTACTATTTGATCATGCTGTCTGACATGTCACCATTTCTTGATGTAGTGACTACTTCAGGCCCAGGTACAGATCTCGATACTCTGCTTTTAAACACACAAGCAAACCTGGCAAGGGGCTGAAATAATCAACATGGATTAATGCCATTCCAGAGGCCGCCTGCAGCTGTGGGTAGCAGTTTGGGTGTGACAACTCTATTTTTGCTGGCCTCACTATACTGATTTACCAGTTGACAAAGAAGCTCTGTTTCAACAAATGGGACACCTTGCTCAATGGCACAGCTATGACTTGATGTTGGCGTTTGTCTGCCTCTGCTGTATGCCAGAGCCATGTTATTATGATCAGACTGCTCCACTTGCTCCACTTCCTTGGAGCATCTGGCACTAGCGGTTCTGGTGAGCTCAGGGAACCTATTAGCTCATACAGTGAAATTCAGCTCAGTGCTCCTCTCCTCATGGCCTTTGTGGCTCTCTGAAAGGTGGACTCAGGTGCACGCCAGTCAGATCTGAGCATGTCCAGTTCTGCCTATACTACCGTCCCAGTTATGCAGAGGACAGGGATGATTTGCAGACTGAGGCAATACTCATATTTTAGCCCATACTGCTTCAGCAAACACATATTGTGTGGAAATCCCTTCTTCTTCTAAGTGTGTAGAAACTCCAGCGGGACCCAGACATGGTGTGGAAGTACCCAGAAGATGGTGCCAACCATCATGAGCACCCACTGTACAGATCCTACCCTGGGAGATCTTAAGTGAGCCCACCTAAATGAGAGCCAAAAGAGCCTCACCACACAGCCAGGAAAAGGTCTTCCCAGTACCCCAGAGCCAGTGGCCAAATATACTGCAGTCTCATCGCAAACATGGAATTTCTGTTTTTCATGTGCTGGCACCAGACAAAGACCCCAACACAGACACCTGCTGCCAAGCTCTGTCTGCCTGATGTAGCTTAACTTTTAGCCATTTTCTTACAATGTGGATATATGTGCAGTTGGATGCCAATGATCTATGCAGAGTCCCGATACCACCACTTTGCATCAACTGCTGGCATAAAATCCATATAACCTCATGGACATTCATGCACTTTCACTAGCCTGCACCATACAGAAATATGACCTAAGAGATATCGATTCTACTGTAGTAGAACTACATCAGAGCAGACTTTGTCAGAGCAGAAACCACGACCTTCCTTTCACACACCACATCCCACACTTCAGCTTTGTTTATACGTCTTCCTCAGCAGAGAGTGGCTTTCTGCTGTCTGCATTTGCAGCTAATAACTCACAAATCTCTATATCCAGACAGCAACATTTCTTTAGAATGTTGTTTCCTCATCTCTGTTCAGTTCATTTTCATTCTTCTTCCTCTTCATCCATAAAAAATGCCTGCAAGCCTGGGACCTGATCCATAACCAGTGGAAACCAAAGGAAGGCCTCTCGGTGTCAGCCCCTTTACTGTGTGCCCAAATTGGCCCAGCTAAGAAAGCAGAGAACAGAGGCAGCCCTGGGAAACAGAAAAAGTCCAAAAGACTAGAAGACATTTGCAGTTGTCCTTGCTACGCCTGCATAAAACAAACACAAAACCCTAAATATAAAAGACACTTGCAGTTTTCTTTGCTGTCTCTGGATAAAACAAACACCAAAGCCTAAATAGGTTCTAGGGAACTCTACAGCAAAAAACATGATTTGTTTATAGGTTACCTTTGAAAGAGTGCACAGCATGTGGCCATTGGCCAGGGAAGAAATGATGGTTTGCCGTGATGCCACAGATTGCCAAGGAGACCTGTCTTCCCCGTGCCAGGAGCTGCAGAGGCTGGGCTGTGGGAAGGCACCCAGTCATGCCCCTACCATTTTCCCCTTTGCACTGCAACCTCACTGGGGGAATGGCAGAAGGCAGGCACAGTCCAGCCCTGCCTTCAAAACTGCTACTGTCAAGTTTCATTATCATTACAATTCTGTTCATAGGTTTATTTCTTTATTTATTTCCCTGCTGGAGGAAAAAAATAAGGAAAAGAAAAGAGAAAAAAAAAAAAAACCCAAAGCAACACAGCCCAAAGTCCTATGAAGCACATGAAAAATAAACAAAGTGGCACATCTGCCCTGAACTGTGCACACCTAACATGGAACAGTTAGTGGTTAGGGAATGTCAGGGGAGCCGAGACAAAAACCCCAGGCAGTCTGCCTGAATTGGCTGCAACATAGAGTAACTAATATCCCTGTCCACAGAAATCTGGTGGATGAACTGGAAATAGAAATTAACTTCTTGAATCCCTGCCTGAGTATCTGACCATCAGTTCAGCCTCCCATCTGGGGCTTCATCGCATTTCCAGTTGGTCAACCATCTGCATACAGGAATTCAGGGTAGGGGGAACAGGCTCCAGAGAATCCCAAGACTGAGGTAGCACATCTGTAATTGTTTTATTTTTATTTTACATGTTGGCCTTTGACTGTCTTTTCAACATCTTTGTGTCAGGGTGGAGCTGGAACCTGGCACTTTTACCTCCATGGATCCCCTAAACCTCTCTTGGTACAACGGTGACATCGGTGACAGGAACTGGAGCAAGCCACTCAACGAGTCCAGTGCAGACCAGAAGCCTCAGTATAACTACTATGCCATGCTGCTCACCCTCCTCATCTTTGTCATTGTTTTTGGCAATGTGCTGGTGTGTATGGCTGTGTCCAGGGAAAAAGCCCTTCAGACTACCACTAATTACCTGATCGTGAGTTTGGCAGTGGCAGATCTCTTGGTAGCAACTCTGGTCATGCCTTGGGTGGTCTATCTGGAGGTAGGTGACCCAGTTTTCATTCGCAGTACTGACTGTTTCTGGTGAATGGGTAGAGAGAGGGAAGGTTTAGCAACCCGGGCTTCAGCTATTTCAACACCTCCCAAATTTCCCAAAACAAAAGTGGCTTTAATTTCCTAGCGGTTGTTCAGACTTCTCCAGGAAATGGACATGATAGCAGGTGACAGGCTGACTTGAAAATACACTGTTGTTCAGAGGGCTAAATTACAATCCAATAGCATTGAAAATCTGGCCTTTAAACAGAAGGGTCAAGAGCAAAAGGACCCCAACGTACCCCCTACGTAGCTGAACTGTTCATTCCCAAGCATAAGAATGAGTCTGCAACAACGTCATGGGTGTCACGCTAATAAACTGCATCAAATAGTAATCAAAACCCCATTTCTGAAGGACTACGGTAGTAGGAAGACCAGGCAACTGTAGAAGTAGGATGTAAATCCAGAGCTTTTATGTCGCAATATATGAGAGAAATAGAATCACAAGTGAGCTAGTTTTCACATTGCTGCCGTTAGCACATGGCTTTGGTACAAAAGAGCTCTATGCTCCTGCATACAGAGCCATATTTGAGTGGCACTATGGTTTGTGAAAGTCAAATACTCCCAAGACTGCCACCTGTTTAGTTGATGGCAAATGACTCTTGCAACAGTAAATAGCCTGAAAGAATGAAATGCATCTCTAGAGGAAAGAGTAAGAGAAGATACACCGCCCCTCTCCCTTAGTCCCCCTTGCTGGGATGCCCGTGTTCTTCAGTCAGCTGAGAGCTGGCATGCTGGTGGCAATCACAACCAAGAGAGAATGAACAGTGGTAAGAAAGCATGAGACTGAAACTATAGTGAGTTTACAATTAATTTTCAGGCACTTGTTTATGAGAGAAAATGATAAAACAGAGAGGAGAGCAGGGGAAGAAGCCATAATCAATTAGCCCATTAAGTGTTAATGCAAAGCAAAACAAACCCACTGACATGACATAGGCTGTTGAGAAACCACAATACTAATTATCACTCTAGCTAATTATTGTTTTCATGGCACTTTAAAAATGTAAAGCATCATGCATCTGCTAAAGCTTATTAACATGACCACAGGCTGGTTGTGATTGTAGTCAATGCCTCTGGGACCAGTTACGCTCTTCTATTACATTCCTCTTTTGCGACAACCCGTTTTAAGCAGAGGGTTATGCTGTGAGAAGCTCTTGCTCTCTTAGGCCCAGCTATAAGAGTCTCTCAGACACTTCTTATTTTAATGTGGAAGAATAAAGCAGAAATGATGTAAGATGCTTTCCCCTTTCTGGGCTCATGTGTGCATGGCGTTGGTCAGGAGCCTCAGCTTCCTTAGTCTACCAAGTAGGACAATCAGGACTCTTCATCTCAGCAATACTTTTTTCTTTTTTAATTTACTTTTGCCCTTTCTGCTCTTATCCACGGTCTGCTAAACCTACTGCTGGCTTGAAGCAACAAAAAACATGACAAATACTTGCTGACAGAGAAGGAACCATTGGACTGACATGGGTTAGGCACACCGTGGTCCCTCTCTGGGTCTGCAATCTGAAATCAAAAGTGGCTAGAGCCCTTTGTTCTGTAAATATCTTCATTCTTTTTTAGGCTTTGTGTCACAAGCTCGGACAAAAACGAACGTCCAAAGGAAATTCCTTTTAAAAATCATCCTTGATGCAAACAAATCTTCTACCTCCAAATTTCTGAGGTTTCTCCTACATAAATGAAAGCACTAAGAGAAAGAACTGCTGCAGTTTACAGCATCTCCCATAAACTCAGAGCTATGCCTTCAGGAAAGTGATTTTGCAGAGGCTTGTATCTGGCTGGAAACCTTTGCCTTTAGGCAAATTCTCATCAAAGTTACTGATGTAACTGTCTCTTAAGTGCTTTTTTAATCACTGAGTATTCATGTGTCACTCAGGCTTCAATGCAGTCATTCTTTCTTCCTTCTTTATGCTGCCTATGGTTATGTATATCAGAGCAGAAATAACTGAAGAATAGATATCTTATTCATTCTATTTCCAAATGCAGTAGGACTCTATTTTTATTAGAGGGAAATATACTTTTTTCATCACATGTCAAATACAGTAGTCCTAATAATTGCTATTAAACTTAATTGGCAAAGTTCAGTTTCAATAGCAAGATAAGTGAAGAGAAAAAGGCTACTGGTAACTGGAAGTGTTACCATTAGTTCTTTGTCTTTATCACAACATGTAGTGTGTGAAAGAATTTTTACTCTGAATTAAATTCATTTTGTTCACAAAAAAAAAAAAAAAAAAAAAGCGAGGAATTTCTACCCTGATCTTTTAAACTAAGAAATGAAAGATAGCTCGTTCTTCTCTACTGCTGATCTTTGCTAGGTATAATTGCAAAAAAGTGTCTAATAAAAAGCTGTAAGTACAATTAGAGGTGCTCGGGATATAAAATTAATGTATTTCCTTCCTAATACTTCTTTGTAATACTTCAGAGACCTGTTTAAGCTCCTGCATGGTTCACTCTGACTTTGAGGAGACTTGCACACTTGCAGTTGTTCCTTATGTCATTGGAACATGAGCCCAGGTTTGTGTTTGCTGTTTGGGCTGCCCAACTCAATACAGAGCAACAGGATGGGATTAGGAAGGACAAAATCACACCAGCCCTCAGGGGAATGCTCTAAGGAATGGTTTGGATGGAGCAGAGTACTTCCTTTGTGGCCGTGCCATCATTAGAGACCTTTAGACTAGACAGGACAAAGTCCTCAAAGGCACTCAATGGCAAACAATCCTACTTGACACAGCGTGTGACTGATTGCATGTGACCTGACTCCAGCTGGAACTTCTGTAGACAAAATTTTGATCCCTTTTGAACCAGCAGAAATCCAGCTACCAGCAAGCATCTCTACCTTTGTGCAAAATTCTCCCTTTAGACCCTCTCAATAGCATATCCTCAGTGAATTCTTTTACTGACCTTATTCTCTCTCTTTGCAGGTGGTTGGTGAGTGGAGGTTCAGTCGGATCCACTGCGATATCTTTGTAACCCTTGATGTTATGATGTGTACTGCCAGTATCCTCAACCTCTGTGCCATCAGCATTGACAGGTGAGGGCTCCATGGCAGCAAGTCGTGTCAAATCCACAGCAGCAAGTCACGGCCATCTTTATATGGTCTGATTTTACCTGTGACTCAGACACCTGGAAATGGTGAGAGCTAGTGTTGTTGACATCTTTCGAAGAGCAATTCAGAGGACCTAAATGAGGTCTGAGCAGGGACTCCATCAGAAGCAGATATAGAAACACTGGTCTTGAGAATGTAAATGGAATTGTCTGTATATGTCCCCCCACAGTCCTTCTGTTTATATGTTTCAGTGATGGAGCAGACATTAGTGGGAAGACAGTAGCTCAGAGACAGTGGAAGAAAAATGCTATGCTAAGCTGACCCCAGCTTCACGCCCTCCAAAACAGGGAATGCAGACAGCTTGGAGATTCATGAAACCTGACTTGCCCTATGTTCTCTTGCTGGACCAGGCTTTCAGACACAGTAACTAGGTGTAATTTCCCACAAAGTTTGTCAGCAGTGGCAGAATAACAATAGATTGTGTTTGTATCTTCACACTGCAGATACACAGCAGTAGCAATGCCAATGCTGTATAATACCCGCTACAGCTCGAAGCGCAGGGTCACGGTCATGATTGCTGTGGTCTGGGTGCTTTCATTCGCCATCTCCTGCCCGCTCCTCTTTGGCCTCAACAACACAGGTGAGTGTTATGCCACCTGCAGCTGGCTATTGGCATCTTCCTGGCTTTACTGGGTCCCCAGATAGGTTTATTGGGATGTATCAATCCCTGTTTCAGGTGTCCTCTCCTGGTGTCATCCCAGACTATTTCTGTCAGCTGCTTCCGGATCTGTTTCATCTTTTGCTGTTCCAGACCAGTGTTTTAGACACATCAGGACTGAGGTTATGTAGAAGTTTACACAACACTCGTCAATGTTACATTAACATTTGTCCACTACAAAATCAAAATCCCTCTTATATTAAAACATGTGAAAAGGAAAGTCATGGGACAAATAGCTTCACTGAGACAGGAGAGAAAGAGCTGGCTGTTCAGCCCTCAGCTTCATAGGAAGACTAGATTGCATACAGCATGGGATTGGCGGGCTTTTAGTTATAAGGCAAGCAACAGCCAGGGACTTTGGGTCCGTATGTGACCCCCTATCACCCAAGGGAAGTTTACTGTTCTGGTACCACTTCCAGCTGACATGGTGGTCCCGCCCTGAACCCGAACCCCTCACTCTCTGGGTATCTCTGTGTCTTCTGAAAGAGGGAGAGAGAAGGGGAAGCCGGTGCTAGCTCCTAGCAGCAGGGACAACAAGCCTGAAACTTTTTGTCTTCCAGATGAGAATGAGTGCATCATTGCCAATCCTGCCTTTGTTGTGTATTCCTCTATCGTCTCCTTCTACGTTCCCTTCATTGTCACCCTGCTGGTGTATGTGCAGATTTACATAGTGCTCCGGAAGCGCAGGAAGCGTGTCAAC
This sequence comes from Fregata magnificens, assembly GCA_013389945.1. Classification (NCBI taxonomy): domain Eukaryota; kingdom Metazoa; phylum Chordata; class Aves; order Suliformes; family Fregatidae; genus Fregata; species Fregata magnificens. The sequence continues at coordinate 39,763 of WAAD01029664.1, forward strand.
ACCAAGCGCAGCAGCCACGGCGTGGACTCAGACACGCAAGCCCCGCTGAAGGTAACTAGACCTCTGCCCTGCTCTCAGCAGTCTCTGTCCTTTCCCCTTCCTGCTCCACTTCATTCCCCAAAGCACTTCCTCCTTTCCCCAAATGACACTGGCTGGACTAGGTGAAACAGTGGATCACAAAGGTGAATGCTGTGTCCTGTGCCATGCTGGAGTCCCAGTTGCACACTCTGGATTATCAGGTCACTGGCTGGTGCTTCACAGGCCTCCCTGGATCTCAGGGGATGTTTCATCAGCAGATCTGCGTTAGGAGCTGCTTCATTAACCAGACTGCATTTCCTTTGGCTCTGCTGAGTTTGGGTTGGGGTACCCAAGACTACAGGCTATGCTATTTTCTGAGTCAGTCCTGCTGTTGTGATGAAGAAGTTCAATGGAAATTGTTTGCGTGGCTGGGGTGCAAACTACATCGCTGGCAATGATACCTCTGCACTGAAAACAGCCTCTCAAAGCATGAGATACGTATATAAGTGGAGTCCAGCTGAGCTTGTTAAGTGTGAGACTGCTTGTCAAAACGCTACTCTCGCAGCACGTACAAAACAACCAGTAGGAATGTATAGTCCCAGAGGCACTACCTCCAAACTGCATTGCCTCAGACGCCAGTGTCATGTCAAGCAAAGGAGGCAGCGAGACAGGGATAGACTGAAACATAAGCAGATCTTTGTGGTTTCCTTCCCTTGGTGAAAAGCACAAGGGATACTTGCCTCCATCACCGCTTCTTCAGAGTAGTTTTCCATCATTCTTAGCACCTTACTCACACTGATTAATTTCTGCTTCATGCCCTATGTTTGTATTTCCACGTGCCTCCCCTACCAGCTTCCCTTCCCAATTACTATCTGCTTGTGTAACCTCTGAGCTGGTGCTTGCCCCTTAGGACAAATGCACTCATCCAGAAGACGTCAAGCTCTGCACAGTTATTGTGAAGTCCAATGGGAGTTTCCAAGTTAATAAGCGCAAAGTGGTGAGTGTTAAAGAGAAGTGGTAGCTTTCCAGAGCATTTAGCTTTCCCCTTTTCTCCTCTCAGGACTCAAAATGAATTTTTGTAGGGTGGGAGAAAAATAAACTAAGAACAAAGGTTACCATTCAATCTCAAAATTTAAATATTCTTCCCATTCCTTAGAGTGAAGCAGGGATTTAAGATCATAGTGCTCAAAAAGCCAGACTAAGCTCACATAAAGATCAGCTATAAAAGCCGTGACATTTTAACATTTTGTGTCTTTGATTTTCTTCTCCTCTCTGTTATTTATTTTAAGTCTTGGACTGCATGGGCTTTGCTGGGTTTTGCTTGTTGATTTTGGTTTTATTTATTTATATTCTGAAAACCTAAATAAAATCTATGGGGAGTGGAGACAGTGTCTCTCCCATTTCTTAGTCTCTTTGTGCAATAAAGGAGAGTCAGTGACTGCAATTCTGTTGGTCCCACCTACCCAAAAGTATTCTTATCTGTAAACACTTTACAGCCCTTTCTCCAAGCATCTACCAAAAATGTAGGGAGGGAGAAGAGGGATTGATTGTTCTTCAACATCATCCGGCTTCGCTCTGTAAGGAATGTTCATTGCTCCTCTCTGTACATTTATCTGTCTTTATGTTGTGGACATTTGATTCTTGTCCAGGAGGCCGAGAGCCACATAGAAGAGATGGAAATGGAGATGGTGTCCAGTACCAGTCCCCCTGAGAAAACCACCATCAAACCAGCGGCACCAAGTAACCATCAGTTGATTGTGCCAGTTGCTTCTAATCAGGGCACCAACTCAACCCTGCAGGCACCCTTGGACAGCCCTGGGAAAGTAGAGAAGAATGGACATGCCAAAGAAACACCCCACACAGCGAAGGTCTTTGAGATCCAGTCTATGCCCAATGGCAAGACAAGGACCTCTCTCAAGACTGTGAGCAGGAGGAAACTGTCGCAACAGAAGGAAAAGAAAGCCACTCAGATGCTAGCCATTGTACTCGGTGAGAGTGCGCATTGGCTTCCTCTTGTGTTTCTGCAGAAAGCCAATAGCTACCCAGGATTAGGGTAGCCAGTCTGACTGTCCAGTGTAGACTGTTTTTCCAGGCCTCCACAGAAATAATTTCACTGGATACGTTAGAGGATATGTAGGCAAGTAGGCAAGAGGCCACCAGTAGGAAGGCTGCCTCCTTCCAGCTAGGAACAGTTCACAGTGCTGTACAAAAGGCTCAGAAAGCTGCCCATCTGTGGGGTTTTTGGACTACCAAAAGACAGCTGGGTGCAGGGCCAAGAGAGCTAGCTCATGGGCTTTCTAGAACACAAAAGGCAGCATAGCTCAGCAAGAAACTGGCACCTCCAAAGGCCAGATTTTTTGATGTAACTGGTCTAATTACATCAGCAAAGAAGTTCTTTAGTACCTGGATACTCAGAATATAGACTATGAGACTTAACAAACAGAAGGCTTATTCCTCAGGGAAACATTTTTCCTTTACACCCAAAAGAACCTTACTGTTCTCATAGTCTCAAAATTTGTCCAGCTTTCAGCAGTCAAAATCTGTCTCTTTCCTTTTCCCCCAGGTGTTTTCATAATCTGCTGGCTCCCATTCTTCATCACTCACATCCTGAACATGCACTGTGATTGCAACATCCCCCCAGCAATGTACAGCGCCTTTACGTGGCTTGGATATGTCAACAGTGCTGTCAACCCAATTATTTACACCACCTTCAACATTGAATTTCGCAAGGCTTTCATGAAGATCCTCCACTGTTAAAAGTAAAAACAGCAACCACATTTTTAAGAATGAGAAAAAGGAAACCAATGCCATTCACGCACACAAACGGGCAGCCATGGGGAGGTCTCGAGCTCTTGTTTTGGCCATGAGGCCTACAGTGTTACAACAGTGCCATGCCCATGCGCCTCTTGGTGGGGATGTAAGGAGGACCTTCATGTGGGAGATTGTCTCATCCCTCGAGGTGACCTTTGGACTCTGGAACACCAATCCCAAGGGCACTTTTCAGAGCTACCCTCACACTGTGTTTAAAGCAGAAGCAAAAATCAAGACACACTCACTTGATTCTTGCCTGTGGCCATCTAACCTTGAGTGCATTAAACACAGACAGTTGCAGAGCCATGTGAAGGTAGCGATAGGTCACTGCCGCTACTGGCTTGCGTGTTATGTCATTGATACAATTCTCACCAAAGACAAGACCATCTTTTCCGCTTTGCAATAGGAGCCAGACAGAGCTTGCGGAAACTCCATGCAATAGCTTTGCCTTCACCTCAAGCTGACTTACCCAGTATTAAACTGCTGAAGCCTTGAGAAAAAACTTTAAGAGGTCCCCAGGGGGGCTGAGAAGGTTCTGCCACCTACAAATCCAATCCCTGCAACAATGTGGACCTACAAGCAACGGGCAGAAGGAAGAAGGGGAGCATAAGTCCCATGTGGGACCACTACATCCGTGTAAATATGAATAAATAGGATGAATTGAACAGAAGCCCAAGCCAAAAAATAGATGGAGAGAAACTAGAGAAGTGATACCTTGTATTGCATGATATACATTCAGCTCAAACAGGACACCAACTATCATCTATCATCAGCCAGCCCAGCAGCAATTTCTGCCCACCAGCATTTCATCTCCAGTCTCTTACAAGAAGTTACAAAACTAGGTGAGGAGTGTTAGTGTGGTGAATGTAGAAACATGAAGACAGCGTGCCAGGTGAGGCATCTGTAGCCATGTCCGTCTCAGATGTGAACTTGAACAAGTCAGCTAAGTTAGGTCCAGTTCTTCTCACCTAACTTCAGGGCACCATGAAGCCAAGGACCACCTCAGATATGATTTGCCTATGCCTCTCAATAGAGGGAGCGCAGAATAACATCGTGCCTAATTTAAATTAACAGTAAGTGAGATAAAACTGTGTGTTTTGGAAAAAGCCAGAATAAAACCCCAAGAAAGTCCCTAGCTGGACCTGCTCCTGTGTCCAAGTTGGACTCTGGAAAGGATGTTTCCAGTATCCCTTACCCTCTGATATCTATCTTTCATGGATTAAAACAACTGAAAACCCGTAACAGCATAATTTCACCATGCTGACTCTGGCATTGCCAAATCCACAGTGCACTTAGTAATTGTATTCAGTTCACAAAATATTTTGTTATATCTCTGCAAATAAAATATAGTAAGATGAATAAAATGACATGGAAATAGGTCTGGCTAGAAATTAATGTAGGATCTGGAGATCTAGATGATTACAATAGCCATATGCAGAGGCAGGCTCCCAAGTTCTAGTTACCTGCTGTAGGTCCTATGTATTAACTAAATAGGAGGGTACATGCTTATCGGAGCAGCATTTTGTTGACATACATGAACCAGGTGTTACATGATGCTGTCAGAACAAAACGTTACGAACATGTAAGATGGGGCCAGTCACTCTTCTGTCTTAGCATTGTAACGCACAGCTAGGGAACCTTTGTACCTTAATAGGATCATAGGCAAGGGAAAAAACACTTCTTACAGATGCACAGGAAACTTTCCAATCCTTTTTTAATCAGAAAATTGGAAAAACTAACTCAAGAGATCTCAGGCACATCTTATCTGTTCTTTTTTTTCCAATTTTAACCAAGCAAGTTCACTCAGTGATGGGAATAAACTCAGACTGGTATTAGTTAAAAGGTTCAAATAATAATGTAAAGTCAGTAGGTTTTTTTTGGCGGAAAAATAGTAACAAGCTACTGCTCAATTTTCTAACATATTTACAATTGCAAAGCAGAAAGGTGTCATTTGACTTAGTGAATTAACAGGTGGGGAGCTGAATCAAAACAGAAAATAATACGCATATAGACAAAAAAAGCTTTAAAGCATTTGGAAGTTGCCATAGGTGATACTTGTTCTGTACTAGAACCTGGTGTGAGCCCTCAAAATAAGCGGAATGTGAATAATGTCCTAACTTTGTGCCATAATTTTATTTTGTGTTCAGTGTTAACTCAGGACAAAATCATCATCTTCAATACTGTGTCCTTTGTTCAAAAATTTTGTTTCTGAATCTAGATGCAGAACCTTATAGCTCAACTCACCTGAACTATTAGATGAAAAACTCTTCCAAAACATCATGGAGGAAAAGAGCTGCTGAAAAAGGGCCTATGTCCTTCATACGTTTGCTAACTTGGACCAAAAAAACCCAGGTGTCATTTCCTAGAGATTAAGTATTTGTTGGGAGAAATTATCTGCAGCCCATCATTCATCGCAATGACATTTTAAGCCACTCGTTCCTAACACTCTAGACTCAAAGGTGTCTTGTGGGAATATCTATATCATCACTGCCCTTGGAAAGGTGGTAATGCCATGTCTGTTCATCTCCTCTGGAGCAGGTTTTCCTTTCCCATAAAACATCTACACTTAAAGACAACAAACTAAAGCACTTTCCACCCATGAATCAGGCCTTCATAACTCTTTTCGAGAGAGGACCAAAATATATCATCACCTCTGGCTTTACGAAGAATAAACTAATGCCAAGAGCAAGGACAGTCTTTGCAATCTGTTTGTACAGCACCTGGCACAATGACAACCAGCCCATAGTTGTGATGGAAGGTGTTTGTAGAAACTTCCGAAAATTATGAGAAGTCAGTTGCATGATACAGGACTCTGAGGTCTCTTGCCCACAGATCTGAGTCTGGCAAATACAGTGCTCACTGTTACTTCCACTCTGGAAAAAATACTGCTTTCCCAAGGACTTCAGATTGCGGGACATGCTGATGATGGTAAGGGTACTGATATGTTTTTTAAAACACATTAGTGAGAAGATTTCATTTCTTCATTCCTGAAGAAGAACTTAAGACCCTTGCTATAGTCCCTATTTTGTGACTCATTATTTGTAATTGAAGCTTTAGTTCTGCTTATTGAGTTTCCCTGTTCCTGCTTTTCTTCCCTGTGATTCACAGCTCGCTGAAGCCCGTGTGGCTCTCTGCACCCTCTGAACAGGTTTTAATTAAGAAGCTAGTGAATTCTGCCTGCACTGTATTTGGCGCTTGCCTGCTTGCTCCCACTACAGTCATGATACTGTTTATCTTCCTGATTGAAGAGTAAACTAATTACAGTAGGTCTAACCAGCTTATTAAATCCTGCTGAAATAAAAAGGAAAACAGAAAAAAAAGCCACTACCTCTGTGGTGAAAATCTCCAGTGAAAACATGACTCCCTGAAGAGTCAGGAATGTATAATACCCATCACAAGTACATGCGACACCAACAAATGTCTTCATGCAGCACTGTAATTAAATAGAGACTTGCACAAGCTACCCTGATGTTATATGCTTATTTCTTTCTTTTTACCAGAAGCAGCACCAATGATGTTTAGCTGTTAGGGGTCAGACTCTAGGGAGTCTGCTATACATCGTACAAACACGTAACAGGAAAAGATGGCCTCCAGATGAGACCTTGTATTTTTTCTGACTTGCTTTTCAGATTAGTTGCATTTTTTCTTTTTCTCCCTTTTCCCAGTCTATCCTTAAGAATTCTAGCTTTTGTCTAGACTGAAGCTAGGAGAATCAGACATGGGAAAGAAAGGGTGCAGAAAGACACAGACAGAAAAGAAAATGTTCTTAAATTTCTCTGTCTCTCTTCTCTTCTAGACAGAAGCAGTCTGGGGAGGATTTGGAGGAGGAAGGGATGAAAAACAGAGAAGTACCTAGCCAAGAGCAGTCATGCTGGTACTTCTGGCATCACAACAGCTGCCTGTATTTACTTTTTGGCACTACTCATTCACATCTGGTCCATAGCAGTACAGGTTCAAGATGGGGATTGAAAGCTACTGCTCTCACTGGGACACTGTTTGTCTACCTGAGCTGTAAAAGTTGAGGGAAACAAATATATATGAGTCAAACATAAGCACCAACCTATATGAGTTTGGTTGGCAACAATAAACAGTTGTGTGGGATCTACAAACTCGCAATCTCTCTGCAAGGAGAAAATAAATAGAAGCTGTCAGACCACTATGGCACTGCAGACAATTCGTATGATAAGTACAATACTTTTAATGCCGTATTTTATGCAGAAGTTAATATGCCCCAAAAAAGCAATTACAGGCTTCACTTGGCTAAGCACACCTAAGATAAGAATTCACATCAGTGGGAGTATTTCAGCTGTCCACCTCTATTACTCGGTCTTGCATAAAAGGTTTTGGTGAAGACACTGCATGGGGCTGGCAGTGCAGCCAAAACCAGCACAGTAGCTTATGCCAATGTTAAGTAACTAGTCACATGGAGGTTTTTTCCTTCTGTGTTTCACTTGACTTTTATTCTGGGGAACTTCATTATTTCATTTAGGTATATTTACATTTATGTTGCACTTACTATTGCACTGTTTCCTCAAGCTACCTGCTGAAATGTTTGGGTTTTATGCAACAACTAATCCAGTATATGCATGTGAACCTCAGCCAGGCTTAGTCAGCACAATGGTAAAACCTCAGCTTAGGCTGCCACACAATCGGGGTTCGTGGATAGTTCTCTCCAAGATTATTTTCTTTATACAAAAGAGAAGAAAAAGAAAAAAGAAAAAAAAAATCCATCTTGCTGCTAAGGTAGAAAACTACCTCCAAGAACTAACAAACTGAAATTTCATTTTAATGGCATTTTGGATCCTTGGCATGAACCAAAGGTCTTGGTCTACTCAGTTTTGAACCAACACAGAACAGAAAGATAATCCTTGCCCTGAAGTCTTCAGTTTATCCAGTAACCAGAATCTCCAAAGCTACTAAGTTCAACTGATGCTTAACTCCCCTTGCTGTATGATCCAACTCAATGCCACCATGACTGACAGAAAATTAGGTGCTCAAATGACCCCCCCACCCTAACACAACAGAATAAATGATATTCCAAGATGAAACAACAGGACACACACCAGCTTGTTTTTAGTGTGTCTAGCCCCAGCCTGTCAGGAAAAAAGGCCAGCTACTATGAGGTTCTCCCTTACAGCAAAATTTTATTTCTGAGCCTACGGACTACAAAACAACCCCAGCAACCACTGCCAGCAAGCACTGTTCACACCATTCAAAAGAAATAAAACAGAACTGATCTGTCCATCTCCTGGGGCATTTGAGCGAGTCCTATAGTTTCAGGTCAGGCCTGTCAGATTAATGGATTTGCTTTCTTCTGCACATCCAGCAAAAAAAAAGAGAGAAAACCAGTTGCACTTGTTAAATTAGCTCACTCTCTTTAATCAAAGTTTCTTTTAATAATTAAAACTGCTCCCCCAACTCCTGTCTTTCTGATGATACCAGACTGTCTGCTTCATAAATAGCTTTTGACTCATAAATAACAACTTTCTTCACCAAAGAAAGAGTGATGATGGTGGACTAAATATAATTAAGGTATAATGAATAATTAACAGACCTAGAAATGCGTTTAAAGAGACTTAAGCAAAGCAAAACCCAGGCCCTTGACATGAGGAAAAACATTCTGCATTCCCAAGCTGCCATGCTGGGCCCATGAAAAAAAGTGGGATAATGAAAACAAGTGAACACATTTAACCAAGCTTAGCATTGCTTCCCTGCTGCATGCAATCAACTGTATCCATAGCTTTGATGAGACTGTAAAGATTACATCACTTAAATCTCAGCTGCAGGATTTTATGCCAGACTTACTGAAGGGAAGCAAGCAAAGAGCACAGAGGTATTGTGCTTGCTCTACATTAGAAGCCATCACCCCTGTTTTTAACCGAGCCACTACAGAGGTAATAACACACTGCTAGGGGAGTTTGTGATGTGTAACAGGAATTCGACATGCTGTACATTAGCAGCAAGTTTTATAAAAGTAAAGCAAAACAGAAGCCACAAATACACAGAAAGCTGATTAAAATAGGCTCTACAGGGTGATTGTGGAATTCAGCTGCTATCACTTCACTGGAGAGTCTCCTCAACATAGAACAGACGAGGTAAATCAGCCTCTCAGGCCCACTGCCCTGTCTCAGACATGAGAGATTCATCAGCTCTAACTGTGAGAGGCCCAAGAGGGCAGGTGTCTGCATGTCTCCTGCCTAACCCAGAAGTCGGTGGTGAGAGATAGCTAGGGAACCATGACTCTTCAGCAACATGCTGGTTTCCCACTCCAGCAAGCCCTGTGCCCACACCACAAGCCTTCTGCCCCCTCCCCTCCATCACTTCACGCACACCCGTTTCAGCCGCATCTTCCTTGCTTCAGCTTCTCCCCAGCATGCCCCAGAGGGGCTGCACTGCCCGCCCCGCTGGAACGGCTGCCTTCAGCCCCTCTTGGGCCAGTGTCACGTGCCTAGCTCATCCTGGGGCGGGGGACAGACGCTGCATCACCTTTTCGCCTGGAGCCTGTCCCACAGAGAGGGGTGGGACAGGGAATATCTTAAGGTACGACAGACTCCTGACCACAGCGAGTCATGTCGCTTCTCAAAATAAACAGGCCCCAGGCTGTGAGTGAGCAGAGGACAGGGAGCCGTATAAACCTGTACCTGTGATCTCAGTATAGCCAGAGGACAGAGGATCCAGGCACTGTCCAGATCCTTTTTCCTGTGGGACATACTGCATGTAACACGGACAGCAGCAGAAGACTTAATTGAGGCATGGTCAGGGCCTGATTCCTCACCGGCAGACAACACCTTCATGAACCTGGCACACACAGATGTCCTGTTCAACGTGAAATGCTGCACTGTTTCTTTCTGCTCATAAACAGAGCAGACTTCAGCATCACTGGAACAGAATCAGAGGCTGATAGTGTGGGCAGTGGGGAAAAAAAAAAATCAGTAGAAGACAAGTGTCCTCATGGAGATCTCTGCTTCCTATCTGCATTCATCTGTGGTTTAACCACTACATAAACTCCTTTCAGTTGCATGCAGACAGGCATGTAAAGGGCTACAAACCTCATTTGGGAGGAAATTGGGTCATAACCTCAGCCTTTGTAACTGCATCAAACGTCTCATAATAACCACTGTTAATATTTATTTAATAATGCAGCCATGAAGCTGATTTTCTTTTCAGACCATGGGAAAAGGCAAGAAAACCCCAAATTAACATTAGCAAGAAATCCAATCTTGTCTCCAAATAATAACAGCAACACAGGAACAAAGAGCAACAAAGAAAATCTCTGTGCAGATCTCGTGAGCATGAGCTCAAAGAGCTCTGTCAAACCATAAGCTGGAAAACGTACAAGGCTACGGAGGAAAACCCGGGAGCTGAAAATGTGATGGAATGAGACAGGTTATGAGTTGAGAGCTTGTCTGTGTGAAGAAATGGACAGTCAGTGCTAGTCTAAACAAACATGCCTGTACATCTCTTTCAGAATACCTCCCTCCCTCCCTTTGGGACAGCGTTAGTCAAAAATAAAAGTGACTTTGATCAGGCATAAATCTTCTAGTTTGCTAGCAAAAAACAGCAAGATTGCAAAGCAGCGGTCTTTTAAACAGACTTGCAATGTAATGGCATGAGAATGACTTCGCTCACAGCAGGGGACAGCCAATGCCTGGTTTGAAGCTGACATAAATATGGCATCATGTGCTCTGGCTAGTAGGTTAAAAACATACTTATGTGCCCATGTCTGGCCTGGATTAAATCCATTGCATGAGATGATTCAATGACACATGGAGTTGGTATTAAAGACCTGAACTACAGCTTCTACCTCCCTACGGGCTGTAGGCTGGGTTCCCCAGCAGGGAATAGTACAGATAATGATACAGAATGAAACAGTTTGACCCAAAACAAAACTGCTGAGTTTGGAAATGGGCTACAGAATCTAAATCTAATGAGTAGGCTGGCTAAAAGCAGAGACATCAGGAAAAACGTTTATGCCTTTGTAGCACTGTACACCCACTTTGCACTCTGTTTTGCTATAAATGACAGTACAAGTGCAGAACAACAGGGAATCAGCTTCTGCAATATATATGAAGGCTGGATTCTAGATGCAAAAGTCACACCAAATTAACCTAGGGACGTAGATTTATGACTGAATTATTGTGGCTTGGCAATTTACTGTGCTATGGTAATTGAGTTTGTGCATGTTCTCAGCTGGTGGCAGATGTACAGTAAAATGCTCCAGGTTACATTCCTTCATTATGTTTACATTAACATGCCTACCTTGCACTTGCTATGAGTTAAGATTATGCAAAGAGTGATTTACTGTGGCTTACCTAATGCATGGTAACCTGTTTAGTCATGGAGATATGCCTGTGTGTCTGACCCCACCTACCAAAGGAAATATTCAGGTCTACGTGGCAGTTCTCAGGGCGTCTTGTAAGAAACATGTCTGATTGCCTTTTTGATAAACAAGCTCAGTAAATTACTTCAAAGATGAAACCAGAATCACTCAAGAAGATTACAGAGAGTGAAATACTAGGAACTGGAACATGATTCAGAGGTATCAGTGAAAGGGAAAATGCTAGTAAATTCTACCTTCTTCTTAATTAAAAAAAGCAAAGGGAAGTTCCCATGAAGCAGACTGATTTTGAGACGCTCTTCTTCGCCCAGCCAGTCTGACAAAGAAAGGCTGTCTGAATAAAGCAAGGCGCTTGGAGACAGATATTTAAAACCAAAAGCCTTGGAGTAAAGCTGTCATCCTGCAGCAACAATCACTGCACTTCCACCGAAGTGGCGCCAGCAGTGGGGCAGGGCACCCCTGTTCACAGGGGGTTCGTCCTGGCACATCCTTATATTAGAGGTGAGAGCAGAGGCCTTAGGAAGTATATTCACTGCCTGCAAGAGGAGGAGTTAACTGTATGCATGTGTGTATGTGCACAAGCATGCTGCACAGGTTAATTCATAAGCAGAAAAGATATCTTTGCAATAAGACTTGTCCTCCAGCTGTCTTTTCACCCTGACGTCGTGTTCCCCAAAAGTATGAAATCCATGCTTATGTTGTAGGCATAATAAAGTGGATTTGAAATTTTCACCTCTGTCTACAAACACAGTTAGGCCAAGCCACGGCCCAGAAGGGAGACAGCCCCGTGTTTGTACAGCACCCAGGGTAATGGAGTCCATCCCGCAGCATGGCGAGCAGTGGTGCAAAGGCTTTTACTTGTTTCTTTTGGGGTCTGTGTAGAAAACATTTTAGGTTTTCTCCCCTTTTTGTTTGGCTTTTAGGAGACTAACAGTGGAAGAAACTGACAGCGCTGGTCTGAGCAAAACCAAACAAAACCCAGTCCCTCTGGTTATTTAGACCTTTGGGGGAAATCCCTCCTCTCTTGATCAGTCCTCAAAGCAGAAAGTCTTCAAGTAAACTCCAATAGGGAAGTTTTCACCCTCCAAGGAGTTGCCAGTCAGTGCCCGGAAAAAGCAGTGTTGCAGCGACAGAGCCCGTCAGACCCCTGGTCTGTCTGGACTCCAGACCTCTGCCTGCAAACAGAAACCTCTGCTCTCTGGCTGGCAGAGGCAGTAAACAAAGAGAAAAATCACTGAGGAAAAGAAAGGGAGCTGTGAGTCCTAAACGAAGGGATGGAGAACTCACCCCCTGCTGATGGTGTAGGCACAGTCCCACCCTGAGAGCTCAGCCCAGACAATCCCATCGGGACACCCAAGAGCACAGCCTGAATGCTTACAGGAAGGGATGGCATATACCAAGAAAAGAAAGGCAGAATGAATGCACGAATCAGCCTCACCTGAGGGCCAGCTGGCCAGCACAGGGATGAATTTTAGACATGACTGATGATTAGTGAACACAAAGCACAGACGATTTCTGCTATCAGAAATGGGAGAATGCATTCTCCTCTTCACAGCATGCAGAAAAGAGCAGACACAGCCTCCTAGGCAAATAGTCTGAAATTGCCTGTAACCTCATCAATCCACTTGCCTGAACCCCCTGCATGCTCCATGCTTTCTGCATGTCACCCAGCACCTTCCAGGCACCCCTGTTCCTGACCTCATTCACTAATTCTCTCCAAAAGCTGCCTTAGCCCACTGTGGCACCCTTCCCCACACAGCTTTTTAAACCTTTTAATCTCTGCTGAAAACCAAAGATGTGGATCCTTCAGCATGGAGAGTGTGAAGAGGAGATGAGCTGAAATATATGCAATAAAAACACTCATTTGGGAGTCATTTCCTTTCTCAAGTCCTCGGTCAGCTTTAGGACCAAAAAATCCCCAGTAAAATTTGAGTAGAAAAGACAAAGCTATCTATAGAAGCAGATTTCTTCATGAAATCAGAGTGCAGCTCCAGTTCCCAAGGAACCAATCCTTGCTATTTAGCCCATGCTGCTGCTGCTGATACATATAGAGCACAGTTCATTTGACATCAAGGTTCAAGCAGCAAACCCGGCAATCTTAAGCATGTTTTGTTTGCTTGGTTTAAGGCTATGTTTTCTCCCAGCCTGGATCAATACTGCATAAAAGAGGCAATTTATCAATTATGCCTAGCTGCCATGGCCCATGAAACCCAATTGGAGCCAAAAGAATTAATCATTGCAATTACCCTGGTCTATGCTGACAGGCTGCAAGAGTCGACACTCCAGCACGTGCACCCGCCCACAGGACAGGCTCAGAGTAGGACTGTGGAAACCAACACCCATAGCAATGAATCGTAGCAAGCATCAGTCACTCTGTCACCTCTGGGTGCTCAGAGCAAGTATCTGGCAGCTGAATGCCAGTGCTGAAAGTGGAGCTGCAGCAGGAGTGTCAAGGACTCAGTTAAACTTGGCCATGGACAGTTCAAGTCTCATCACTGTGGTGATCATCCTGCAGACATTAGAGAGGGGGTTGGACATCAAGCAAGAGCACAGTTTGAAGGAGCCAGAACTGTTTCTCCTTGCTATGTGGTTCACTTGAGTGTTTGGCTGTAGAGAAATAGGTGGTGGTGTCAGTTATTGTCTGTCCACATCACAGTCTCACTGTGTTCCTGTCTCCAGACTGTCAGTCTCTCCTCTGGGAGTTGAGAGCGGCCTTATCCACACGCACCAAAGCTCATCGCAATACACTGATGTCTTCAACACCAACAGCTTTTGGAAAGATTTGGGTTGTGACTACGTATATTTATCAGTGACTAATTATGATGTATGTATATTGTTACTGCTCTGTTGTGAACATAACCACTGTAGTGATAATCCAGGAACTTGATGGTGATTTGCAAATATTTGTAGAGCTGTTGACCCACGTAAAATAAGTGCCTCTAACTTTAGCTGCGAATGGCCTTCCTCCTGCCCCAAACCAGGGTCATCACAATAAGGAGCTATTCCAGAGGAAAAGGCAACTTAAATTCCTGCTTTTTGCTCTTAATGCATTTTCTTTCTGCGTAGAAATTGTTCAGACAAAGAATAGCATTATATGCCATAAAGGCAGAAAGTGAGGACATGCAGCCATCACCTCAGCTTCTGCAGACCTCAAGGGTGCCTGCAGATAAACTTGACTGTACTTCAAGACCTCCTCCGGCCAGAAAGAAACAAAGGATGCAAAGGAGAGGATGCCTGAGATATTTGTCTGACAGACCCTGCTTGATTTGGGCATCAGTGTCTTTGGAAATGTTTTAAAGGTCTAACTGAAGTGTTTGGATTTAATATAGAAAATCTGGGTGACTTGCTGTTAAATGAGCTGATCTTACAGCCCCTACTCACTTTAAAATCCTGGAAACCAGAGCACTCAGCTTCCTCATCCAACTCCCTCTTCCCTCGAGTAATGGCATTCTCTGGATCAAACCTCACTCCAAATTGGTACTCAGATACATGTTTCGCATTCCCGTTGCTGTTGAACAGCAAGTCTGTGGTCTTTCTGTAGAACGGATGCTTGGTTGAGCCAGCTGAACCACAGAGGATGCAATGTATTTTCTACTTGAATACCACTGTATATCTGGATACTGGGCACAAGCTAAGAGCCCTGCTAATGTACTGTGCCCCTTCCTTCCTCACTGTCCTGGCTAGGCCCTCAGACACAATCAAGGAGATGCAGTAGTAAGCACCGTAGAGCTGTTCTCAAGGTAAATGCAGCACGTGCCACGCTGAGCAGCTACAGTACGCAGCATACTCTCAAGGGCAGTAAGGGGTCACATGCAACCTTCATTTGGCAAGCTGATCATGCTAGGTAAAAAGGCCAAATAGAGCTGTACTAAGCTGGGGACAGAATGTCAACTTCTGTTAGCATGCACAGCCATTCACTTCTAAATTAATAAAAGCTCCCCTGCTCAGATGCAAAGGCTAAAGTGGATTTCCTCTGTTGCTACTGTATGGATATGTTTATCCAGTTAGGCTTGTGAAATGCCCATTTAACCCAGTCCTTCAGCAATGTGAGGTGTCTTGACATCCTGAACATCTTGTTAACATGAAAACGACCTTGAAAACACCTCTTTTCCAAGAACCTCACCAGATTTTGGATGAGTTCCACCTTTTCTTGGTTTTCATCTGTTTGCTTATTTCACAGTGGTTGTTGTTGTTTTTCTTCCTGTTACTTTTTAAAAATGTCTCAGTGGGTTCATGTCCTGTGACATTTTCCTGCATTCACTGGAGTCTCTAGGGACGAGCCATAAACAGAACACAACTGTGTTCAGTGAAAAGGAGCAACATACTGACCCGCAAATAGACCTACTCAGCTCTCCTGGGAGAGATCATGCTGGGTGTCCGACAAGAAATTTTTCTTCAAAATAAAGGCAGGTCGGTATCAGAAAAATCTTTTGGCAGACTGGAGTCTTTTCCAAAAAGAGAAATTAATTCCCTGAACTCCTTATAAGGATTCTTTTTTTCCTGCTTGGAGCAGACAGAAAAGTTTGTCCAAAGAATAGCAATAAAATCTTCATGGTGATAACACTCCTCTGCCTTACCAAGAAATAAGCTTGTCCTGAAGAGCAGTAAAAGTGCCATGGAATGAGTCTAGGTATGCCCCAAACTTAAATTCTGTCAAAGCTAAATTCTATCAGTATCCATAATGTTTCTCTTTTTCTAAAGTAATGGCACTGTATCACAGGATTAACAGCAAACAAAGGCTCATTTTGTCCTTTATTGCAGCTAATTACTGTACCTCTTTATTGTTGACCCTGGCCTAATCTTCCTCTCTATAATTGCTCCAGATGGAAATGGAATCTTTAATGTGATATTTTCTAACTAGTAAGGTTGTTTTGTTTGTTTTGTTTTGTTTTTAATTCAGAAGCACAGTTACCACGTATCTCTAGGGAGGAGAGTTAAGTCATGTTCTGTGGGGGTTGGCTGAGCTTTCTGTCCATTGGATGATTTTGATCTTTTATCTTCTTGATTTTTCATTTTTCAAACCAGATTTTTTTTAAACAGCAATGAAGCACTTACTTACTTACTCATTAAATAAATGACAGTTCCTTATAGCTGCATGTTAGTTATGTGATTCACAAATTGCCTCTGTTAACTGAATTATATTCATGCAACTCAGTATGTCATAAAGGGATATTCATATTCTAGAGATATTGCAGGCAATAGAGCAAAAAAGCTTGAGGATATTTATTCCAGGAGTTCACACTCGTCCCCCTTAACAAGTGGTGTTAGACAGAAGGGAGTTGTAATAAAATCAAAGTTAAGCTCTTCCCACTGATCCCTTGTGGAAATTGGTTAACTTAAGCTAAGCATAAATACAGGTTAATTAAATGGTTGCACATTTGCAGGTTTGGGACCCAAAACCCCAGTCTGGTAACTCATGTCCATAAATTCCAACTCCATTGGGTAAATCTGAGAGACTCGTTCAAAGAAAAGCTACTGTGTCATGTCCTTGCAAAAGCAGAGCAATTTGTTAAACGCAGCAGTACTTAGTGACTCATAAAAGCATCAGCAGTCTTCCCTGCTAACCGAACACAACGCAGCTTTTCAACATGGATACAATGAGCAACTGCCTATCTACATCATTATGTGATTAATTCTATTCTCGTAGGATTTTATTCCATTTGTAAATCACATATGCAAGAGCATTTGGCCCGTGATCCAGGGCTTGGTAACATAAAAATAGTAATGTTTTGTATACTTCCAGTTGGTTCTGACTGATTTTTAGGTGCAATTGTTTACATCCTTATTTAAACTACAGCAAGGAAGATATAGATTGAACTCTAGGTCACTTTTTTTTTTTAAACTGTAACAACAGTGCAGGGGAATGAATTGCCCTTGGAAGTGACCTCTGTAACTGATAGTTTTTAAGGACAACTTAGAGAAATGTTTTTCAGGGATGGTTTTGTGTGGAGGACAGGATACCATCCTCAGGGTTCCTTCCAGCAGTATTCAAAACACTGCTCTTCGTAGCACCAATCATTGCCAGAAAAAGAGCTATTTACTTTGAGTAAAGACATCATCCTTGATTTCTTCTGGTTTTGAGTCAGCTAACCTGTTGGGCTAGCAGTACTCCAAAGAGGAGAGAATTACTATGGATTGAGTCCATAGGAGAAAGTTTGTTCGGGATGGCTAAATCTGCTTCTTCCATTATTTCATACAGCTTGCCCTGAAGGCAGAACAAGACACATGTCCAAACTGAGGGACATGAGTCCTCTTTCTTCAAAATCCTAATATCAAGTCAGATGTGTTATGGGGGGTTCTTTGTTTGTTTGCTTGTTTGTGTTTGTTTGTGGTTTTGTTGGGGTTTTTTACCCCCTTTTTCCTTTCCTCTGCTTCAGCAAGTGTGTTTTAGGCCAGAATTTGGCATAAACAACAAGCAGGATTTGCTGGGCCAGGAGAAGCTGCAACCCAGACATGAGAGAAAGCATTTGCAAGTTTTTGCTGAATGAAGTGGAAGATCCGCAGTACTCTGCATGGAAGCAGTGCTGCAATTGCATCAGCCTTTTGGATTCAGGTCAAGAGAGGCAATCTCTTTCTCTCAGTTTAATACTCCCAGCTAGTCCAGACATTAACTCCAGTTCTCTCATCAGTCTTCTCAGCTCTCATCCTGGCCTTCATTTTTACTGAACCAGGTGGCAGCTGCATTCTCTTACTCTGCGTCCTACCAAGAGATAACAGTAACCAGCTTACATGATCACCTCTAACTGCTCGCTGATTTGGTTTACTAACAAATGCAGTGGTCGTCTTGTAGAAAAAGCACAGATGCTTCTCTGGCTTCATTCACATGAGGCAATTCTTGTACTAGACAGGCTTTCTTATGGTATCTCTAATGGGACCGTTCCTCTGGTGTTTCAGCATTTCTGGGATTTTAGCCCAGCTCCAGTCAGAGGTGCAAAAGAAGCTGTTTTCTTTAGATGAGGCAGGCTAGGCCTGGGGGCTTCTGCGTATGGCAAATGTCCCAAGCACAGCTCCTTCAGCTGCTGACCACCCCAAACACAAGGCAGCTTCTGTTGGGAAGCAGCTGTATGGTTCTGAACCCCTGAGATAGCCTATGTTGCTCATTATAGTAGGGATATAAATGTCTCTTCCGGGGCCTTGTCTGGGTACAAAAGACTTTTCCCAAGGCCAGAGAAGGTGTGAGGAGCAGAGGATTAAATTGCCAAAGTGAGGGTCTGAACCATGATATCTCCTCGCCAGACTGCCTCCAATGCTGTTGAACTCAGGCCTCTCTGGGGCTATAACAATGCAAAGTGTTGTTAAGCTTTGAAAACAATCATTGTTGGGTTGTGGTTTGGGGTTTTTTTTCCAAAATAAGAGAAAGAGGGGTTATAACTAGGCCAGTATGAAATTGCAGAAGAGAGGGGTTTCATGCTGTGCTCTGAGCCAGAATAAAGGAAAGTAGCGACTGATGAAAGGATCAAAAAATATTAAACTTGCTGGGGATGAAATGACTGGTAGGAGAAAACAGCAAGCGCTCCTTGATACCCAGTCAGGCACTTTTTTCCATTACTCTAATGGAAGTTAGCTCACACCTGCATGCAATGATAGAACTGGGTGGAGAGCTGTTTTTTTGAAATGATACATGGTTTTATTTCAAAGGCAGAGGACAAAAATGCTCCCTAAAGCTGGGGAGTAGCACAGGTAAGCGCTGGATAGTCTGGAAAGAGAGCAGCCAGAGCAGGATTAATTATGTCAGGCCATGAAAAGCCTGTGAAGGGAGTAAAGCATGTCTTACACTGACGTCTGGTACAGTACAGTTCCTACAACCACCTCCTTGTAATAAAAAGAAACACATAGAATTCACTATTTCTTCTTACATTAAAATCACCCCCTCCTACATTCACATCATTGCTGTCAGAAACATCTTGATTCTCCACACCTAAAGGGCCATGGAAAAAACCAAGCATTTCTGCTAAAAATAGACTTTTTTCCAAGCTGTATTTATTCAGATCTATTTTCCTCCACAATGTAGGATTATTTTTATTTTAATTTAATCATTTATCTACATAATTCCAGTACTGCCAAACAAACAAATTGTAGTCACTGGGAAGCAGGAGCTTTCCCCCCTTCAGAGTTCCCACTGCTGAGAGAAGGCCACTTAGAGAAGCAAACACTGGAAACACACTCAGAAGAAAGTAGTGACTTCAAAAGGTTTCTGTTCTGAAAATCCACTGCATTAGAAAACTTTAAGCAAAACAGTAGAACTGCCTAGAGAGTTGAACGCTGCTTAATCTGAAGCTGTCCAGCTAGAAGCACAAGGCAGCATCACACACACAGAGTCTTTGAAGATCCATTTATGTAATAAAGTATGTCAAGCAATTTGGAGACAGCAGGGAATGAAAAGGTCAAGGTTCAGACAAATTTGGATCTGCTGAAAGATCTGAGGTCTTACACCAGGGTGGAGACAGGACAAAAATTAAGGAGTCTGAGTTTTAATGAATGTAATTTTTAAAAACAAGAAGAGAGCAACAGACACAGTACAGAAGAAAAGCAGTGTGCATTTACAAGCAGACACGTGGGATCCCCGGCAGGAAGTGCAATTTGAATGACACTGTGCTATGACCGTATGATTTATGACCAGATTCATACCAATAGAAGACATCATTCTGCAAGTGAGATGTGACTGGGCATGCAGGTAATACCAGGGATGGATTTGTGCTGAGAAAGAGCTAGAACTCTTTGATTCCTTCCCAGACCATGCCATCTACCCGCCTTCGTTGAATTAATGCAGATATCTGTTATTGGGGGAAAGATTTTTCTTTCCCTCACCCTCTCCCACTCTGGACCATCCTCCTACCAGGCTATGCAGTAAAACTGAATGATCTGAAGGGCAAGAAACACTGAAATACTTTCATTCTTCTGCCTTTTGTTATGAATGACTTCACAAATGAAACATAAGATGGTGATGGGATGTTGGGAAGAGAGTTTCCTAGGGCTGGACCTGGATTAAAAAGTTGGGAAACCTTGAAATCCTAGAGATTTCATTCTAGCTGTTGCAAAGTGCCAGCTGTGAGGCTTGATTTTGGCTCTGGATTTCCTAGGGCTGCAGTGAATTCCAAACTATGCACTTTTCTTTCAGGCTAAAAGAAAGGAGCAACTGATTGATACAGCTGTAAATAAAAAGGACAGCCAAAGAGAAAAACCTTCTTCATATGAGCAGTTTCTCCTCCTAGCAGGAATAATTGATGTTCCCTTCTCCCATACTTTATTGTGTTGTCTGTTTAGACCAAAGTTGCCTCAGGGCAGGAAGCACTGCTACTTGCTGTGCAGGTGTCCAGCGCTGTTCAGCACCCAGCACAACAGGACTTCAGCATCTGCTCTCTGCCGTGGAGGCTAATCCCTCACAAATATCAGTAACAAAAACAGTAAGAGAAATTCCGAAGACCAGCAGAAGATGAACAGACGTCTGCTGCAGTGAGATCCATTGGTAATTTTTTTCCCCAGGAAGACTGTGTTTCTCTGTATTCAAGACTGTCCTTTTTCTTTTAATGCTATTTCCCAAAGAGCCATTTTGATCAGTGAATTAGAAGAGATAAATTGTAGAACTGCTGGAGAACCATAAATCATGTACTTGTGAGTGATGGTAGTCCTTAGTTTGGAGAACAATCTCTTACACAATTTTTTTTCCCAGTTTTGGAGAAAGGACGAGGTAATAGCAGTGGCTTTCCAATCGTTTCCTCTAACTCTGTTCCTAGGAGGATCATGAGACTTGTCTCTTGGTGCATGCTAGTCATAAATTAAAATTAAACCTCCTCAAGCCAGATACTTTCCACAGATCTCCTCTGGAAGAAATTCAAATATTGCAGGGATGCGGAATCAGTGAGAGACAAGTCTGTTCTGGTGATCCCTCTTCATAAATGATATGCCACTTCCTTTTTTCCCAGAATAAGCCTTATGGCCAATCCTGCTGTCCCACAAGATTCATAGCTGCCCTATGGCACTTGTGTCAAAAAGACCTCAGAGGCCAGTTCTGGCCAGCCAGAAGAAATTCCAGTTGTTATATTTGCTTTCATTTCAGATCAGAAAAATGCCAGAGCACTGTCAATTTACATTAAGTATTATTTTGAATCCAATAGTATTGAACCAAAAATATTTGATGTTTGATCAATGCAAAACATAAATGCAAATGGAAAGATTTAATTTCAAAACATTTTACCGTAAAGAGTTCCCCACAGAAGACCTAAACTTTTTACTGAAATGTCCACAAAGCATTTTGATCATGACAAAACCATCCTTCTTGCAAACAAATTTTTCATCAGAAATTTTATTGCTCCATGCTACGCATGACAGATCCCCACTTGCTCACTTTCTGTTATTTAGGTTGTAAATTTCTCAAGTGAAAAATTGTTTATAGTCAGATACAGCACTAAGAAAGCAGACAGCACTTAAGAAATCAATAACAGTGCTAGCTTTCAGCCCTCTGGTAAGAATGTGAGATGCAGTAAGACCATTCCTTGGTTCTGTTGATATATTTACTCTTTGCTGAATTTATTTGTGTGGTCTTTGTCAAGAACTGTATGTGTTAAAAGTCACACCCTGGCCATTTCCCCATGGATCTCTTGGACAGAAGCAGTGGAAATCGAATGCAGGCAGCTGGTTCGGTATGCCCAAATTACATGACAGTGGATTAACAGAGCATGGGGTGGCTTCAGAAAGAGCTCGCAGGAATTGCATCAGTGGTGCCTTCAACCCAATGCAAAGGGAAGTAGTAAAGCAATGTGGAAAAACAAGTGTCATACTGGTTGTGTATTTTTTTAAAAGCTAGTAAAAGTTGCCGTGATTTAGTCTCCTAACCAGATCCATATAGAAATATCTTAAAAGCGCCCCCCACCCTGTATGTCAGCAGCAAGGGTTTCATTAACTAAAGGCATCTGAAATTGGTTGAGAACCCTGTCACCTCTAGAACTGATTCTCCATCATCTACCATGCATAGTGCTGAGCAAATGAAAACCACCATGAAATCAAATCAGTAACGAATTACACAAATTACACATGCATGTCTGTAACTCTGCAAGATGCCAGATGACAGAGATTCAGTCTCTCTAGCTTTAATTTGGTTTTCAGTTTGAAAAGTACAAATCACAGAAAACCCAGGTTTCAGCTGTGTTAAAACTTTTTTGTACCATGCACAGAACTAATGTAAGCTGAACGTTGCTCCTTTACTGTAAAGATGTTTCATTTCCAGAAGCATTTGAGCAACAAAGAAAGAGAAGGTTTTGAAGAGCAATTGATTTGAAACTATCCCCGTGGTTCACGCTGGCTGGAACTGCTACATGACGCAGAGATGTTCATGGTAGCAATCCTGAGTCATCCCATCAGGAGGCAAGGAGTAAACACTCTGTAGAATTCCCTGACATGAAATGCCTGTTACAGAAGGAAGCTGCTCAGGGTTATGTTTCACAGCCAAATACAAGCAAAGTATTTAGCAAATTCCCTATTTGACCATGGACTTTGCATACAGGCTTACTGGGTAAGCCAGGGCTGTTCAGCAGTAGACACAGAGTGTCTCCCTTCCCTTTTTCAGATTTCGCCCAAACGAGAGGGTTGTAGCACTGCATTATTCTGCCAGCTAGAGCCCTGGATCCAAATGCTTCTAAGCACTAGGCTGCTTGAAATTTGTCCTCCAGACCAACTGTGACTGGTAGGGAAAAGCAACAGCTCAGTCATAAAAGATTCACCCACCCCACCCCCTCCATACCCAAGCCAAACTGAAACGCTAACAAACTAGCCTCAAGTCTCAGTCTCAGAGCAAGAGGCAGATGTTGCTTTTGGGTAAGGTCTGTTATGAAAAATAATGACATTGTGCGGAGCCCTGACATTTGGGATCAGTGCCTTCTACAATATTAGTAGACCAGTGACCTTCCCAACCCTATCACAGAAATCACCTTTTTTCCATATATTGGGAAAGCCTCGTCTACTTCCTGCCTGCCCCCCCTGCCACATGCAATAGAAGAAATAACACTGCAGAAAATTAGACAAGCAACAGGGAGATTAATGTTAAATTTTATATTACTTTTACATGTAAACTTAGAGTGCTGAGGATCCACTGCTGAAGGTGCTGTACAAATGCCCCAAACACAGGCAAGCAAGGACCCTGAGCATGTATGGCTGCCTTTCATCCTGAGTTTGGGGTACTGTAGGCAACACTCAGAGCTATCCCTGCAATTCAAGGCTACAGGGTGTCCTTTCAGTCCACTCAAGACTCACCAGAGAGACATTGCTAATGTTAATGAGAGAAGAAACATCTTGTGCTGGAGAAGCACTTACCTGAACAAAGTCAGTGGCAAAGTGAGGAACACTACTCTGTTTACCTAAGCAACTTTGGATACCTTAAAGACATGATTTTCGTGAGGCATAAGGGTCAACAATTTTGGTCTTTTGAAGGGTCTAAACAGTGCACTCAAGAAACAAGCTGTTTAGAAGATTTATGTCCTGTTACTGCTCCCTTCAAAAGACACTGCTGACATGTGTTGCCTTGGCTGTCAGCATTGGCAGTTCTTGGTTAAGAACATGATATAATCATCAGTATACTTACCAGCAGGGACAAAAGATTAAAATGTATTTGAGCAAGGGAAAAAGGGGGGGATGAAGACCTATGATTAATTTTAGAAATAACAAGCTGCAAGTTGCACAGTCACAAAGCGGAGGCTGGAATGCAGTTTTCCAGAGTTTGTAAAGACTCATTTAATTTCTATAGAAACTGAGCAGCAAACAGGTAATTTTCTCTGCAAATTGCTTCTATCACCTCTGTAATCCTCTGCAAGAGGAATGTATTTCCCTTGTGTCTTCTTAATCCTCTGTCATTTTCATTATAAATTTAATTAAGCTCTTCTAGAGAACATTCTATGACCTATGAGCTGAGTTTTGTTTTTCTGTCAGAGTGATGACAGAAGTGAGCTGCTGAATTATGTGGCAATTGGATTTCTTTTTCCTGTGTAAATATTTCAAATAATGATATTAAGCAGTGGAGACATTCACTTTCCCCAGCTGAATCAATACAGCTAAAGTTAAGAGAAAGAGCTGTACAGAAAAGGTCTGAGTGTCTGAAGTATGCCTTCCAGGCAGTCCTTTCCTCCTTTGGATGATGCCCACAGCTGCCATTTTGCAGAACATCTCAAGAGCAGATTATCTCTGTGCAAATCAGGTATATGCAAGCGGCTCTAGGACCAAAGCTTCAAATGCAGCAATCTGCACAGCAGAAATGAATCCAGAAGAACATCCTACTCTCTGTTGTGAAATTGGCATTTAAGGATCCTCCCTAGATTAGAGGACAGCTGAACACTGCTTCCTTGTGATGGCTTTTTCTTTCTGTGCTGGCCCTCCTTGCAAGATATTATTATTCCAGGGAGGACTCTTCTGAGTGCCCTCTTTGTTTTACTTGGGACTGGTTACCAAGCAACACATGCTGTATTATCGATGTTCCAATAGAACATAACTTGAATGGGACACTTCTTGCTTTGGTTTTCTCTTTGCAAATTTTAAAGAGAAGATTTATTCTAGGCTAATTCCCTGTTTCTAACGTCCTGCTCATTTCATACAGTTAGTTGACACTATTGGATAGAATTTATCAAATCACAAGATTACCAGTGCCCCGAGTTACACAAATTATGTCTGAAGACAGGTATTATTATAATTACCATTTATGTTATCATGCAGAGGTCCTCAAAACAGGATCTAGGCTGATTTGTGTGAAAAAAAAAAAAAAATCCATGCGCTCCCCCTCCCAGTTTTCCATTTTAACCAAGTGACATTTGAGAACATCTGCCTTTGTTCCTGTCTGACAAGCAGCTGGTGGAGTCACTGATACAGTAAAGTCAGAAGTTTTGCAAAAGCTCACCACTCACAGCTGAGTCCGGATTTCTGAAGACCCATACAACCTGCTTTCTATATTTCTGCTGCAGGGTTTTAAGAGCGGGACATAAACATCAAGAATAAAACCCAAACCATCCTTACTGAATAATTAAACCTTTAATGCCTGTCATTGCTCAGCATTTATGACAGATTCTGGTATCCTAAACCTTTCAACTCTACTTCTCGAGAAGAGGTAGGAGTGAGAAAAGATCATGTGACATCAGCTGACATCTAGGTCAAATATGTAAAAAACATACTGATACTTAAAAAAAAAAAATAAATTAAAAGTTCTTTCATTTTCCATACCACATTACCATACCACATTCCATACCACAGGAGCATGTTCCCCAACTGTTTTTCTATTATTCCCCTCATCTCTCACAAATGCCATCACATGCAGGAATACATAGAGATCAGCAAAGAAGTGCATACATATGGATAAGGCATGGGGAAGTGAACCATGCTGCTTTTAATTCTCAGGTCTCTACAACTTGGTGAAAGCAACAGTTGTGATCAGCGCAGACAAGCTGGGAAACATGCACTGTGCACAGCAGGCAGAAGTCTGTCCTTCATGCCTCACTTTCCCCCCTCCCTCCATCTGCTACCTGGAGATTAAAGAGAGTAAAATGAACACCAGAGGTTCCTGTCACAAATTTGAGACCTTGAGAGCACACATTTAAAAAAACAAAACAAAACAAAAAACCAACAACCAAAAAAACCCTGCAAAAAAACCCCAAACCCACAAAACCCCTCCCTGAACTTACTTCAGTTACCACTGAGGTTTTGCATTGTTATTTGGGCTGTTCGATTTTTTTTTTTTTTCTTTTTTAAGACATTACTAGTACAGGGAGACCAGTATTCCTGCTGCCAGTCACATCCATCATCTTGCAGAATTTAAAGCATAACGGCTAAGAAAAACATCTTCAAAATGATATTGGAGTAAAAATGTCACACCAAGGGAGAGCTCTCTGTCTATGCCTCATACTTCTTTAATGTTATGCCTTTGACAGCTTAACAACAGCTAAACAGCTTAGGTCTCAGCAAGAGATTTCCAGGCTGTTTGAGTATGAGAAGCATGACATTTTAATTAGAGGCGAAGCTTCCGATTTGCTACAAACACCCCTCTGTTTGAGGCTAAGCATGAGGAGCACCGTTTCTGCAGCACAGCACGTGGCATCAGCAGTGGCTGCATGGGTTTGACTCCTGCTCTTCCCACTGGAGCCCCAGGTACCGCTGTGGTCAGCACTACTGGTGCTAACGGGGCCTTTCCACTGAGAAACTGCCTGTCCTCTCCACCCCACACAGGAACCACTCCCAGCAGCAGGTCGAGTTTAGGATCATCTTAATCTTTAACACAAAGGCGAAGCAAAACAGGCCTCACGCTAACTTTTTCAGCAGCTTCTTCCTCCTCTCTCTTCCCCTTGAACCCACATCTGTGGTTTCTCCTGTCTGCCATGTCCTGTGAGCCTCCCAGCAGATGCCTGATAGCTATGAGGCTGGCTGGGCCACCAATCTCCCAGGCTCCCCGTTGTTCTGAACTGAAGAGAAAGGCTACCCCATGCAATGGTACAGGCTTGGGGAAGAGTGGCTGGAGAGCTGCCCAGCAGAAAAGGACCTGGGGGTGCTGGTCGACAGCCGGCTGAACATGAGCCAGCAGTGTGCCCAGGTGGCCAAGAAGGCCAACGGCATCCTGGCTTGTATTAGGAATAGCGTGACCAGCAGGAGTAGGGAAGTGATCGTGCCCCTGTACTGGGCACTGGTGAGGCCGCACCTCGAGTACTGTGTTCAGTTTTGGGCCCCTCAGTACAAGAAGGACACTGAGGTGCTGGAGCGTGTCCAGAGAAGGGCAACGAGGCTGGTGAAGGGTCTAGAAAACAAGTCTTATGAGGAGCGGCTGAGAGAACTGGGGCTGTTTAGCTTGGAGAAGAGGAGGCTGAGGGGAGTCCTTCTCGCTCTCTACAACTACCTCAAGGGAGGTTGTAGTGAAGCGGGTGTTGGACTCTCCTCCCAAGAAACTAGTGATAGGACGAGAGGAAATGGCCTCAAGTTGCGTCAGGGGAGGTTTAGATTGGACATCAGGAAGAATTTCTTTACTGAAAGAGTGGTTAGGCATTGGAACAGGCTCCCCAGAGAGGTGGTGGAGTCGTCAGCCCTGGAGGCGTTCAAAAAAGGTATAGACGTGGCACTCCAGGGCCCAGTTTAGGAGTCATGGTGGTGTTGGTTGATAGTTGGACCTGATGATCTTAGAGGTCTTTTCCGACCTTAATGGTGCTATGATTCTATGATGTTCGCTGTGGAACCCTGAGCACACTCTGGAGAGCTTTGGAGACAGCTCACTGCTGCCCAGTTGCAGTTAAGCAAAGAAAAAAATGTACTTCCTTCAAAATACTTCTGTTAAATAATGAAGCTAGGTCACCTGATGAGAATGTCTGAATGTGAGGTGTTGAACGTCACCCTTATGGGAGCAAAGTTTAACTGTTTCCATTGCAAGTGTTACTATGAAGGAATCCTCCCCCAGAATGTGTGTGGGGGTGTTGGCCAGACATCCATTCCCAATTTTGCCATTGTTGATGACATGTAATGCAATTTGCCTTCAGCATGCCACAGAATCCAAGAAGGTAACTACAACATCAGCAAGATGTGTGCAAAGATATTGTCTTTTTCATTCTCCTGTGACACAAACCCATCAGAAACAGAAGATATTAGCCACAGTCCTGCTATCTGCATGATATAAGTAATAAAACCATCTTGAATGTCAAGCTCATATCAAGGCACTGAGAAGCACAGAGAGAAGACAGAACAAGAACTGTATCATTTCACAGAGCTCAACAATTTTGACTAGTTTCAGTGCATTAAATTGCAGGCTTTCCCTGATTAATGAGAAATGGATAACCCCACACAGGGATCTCTGTGTGTGAAAGGTCCATTGGAGGAGCGTGGCATTCTGAGAGTCACCTGGGACCTTGGCATTTAGTCTTCAATTACCTGCCTTCTCTCAATTCCTTGGGCACAGACTTGATGCAAAAGATGTCATTATCCTTCCTCTCTTCCACTTCAACTGATGAATAAGAAAAAGCACTAGCAGCAGAACAGTCTCCTTCAAAACACTGCCTGTGTCCATGCCCTGGACTGAGGACAGGGCACATTTAGTAGCCAACACTGGGAAACAGCTCTGGATTTCAGAGCTAGGCTTCAAAGCTAAACAGATGGCTTTAGCTCTTTGGCAGGGAAACACTATAATGGCTAAAAAAAGAACGGGGACCGTATTGAGCAAGTGATGTTCTGCCATCATCTGAAGGGCAATTCTGCAGATGCTCTCTCTGTGCATAGTGCTCCATTCTTACAAAAGTGAACATCATCCATGAACAAGAACTAAATTGGGAGTCATCTGAAATAATCCAGTTTATGCATATGCAATCTTTACATTACACAACGTGTCCCTTGGGGAGATACAACTGGGAAAGAAAAGAAGGAAACTAAGAAGATACTAGCACAGGTGATGGAAAGTTCACTCCATATTGTATGATGGGCACAAGCTACACAGTTCCTTCGTCTCAATTATAGCAACCCCTCATCCCACTCTGTATGTCCCCTTTCCTCCTCCATCTCTTTGAAAACTTGTGTCATAAGCTGACTATGGAAGGTAGACAGCATGAACAGGTAGGCAAATACTATTTCCATTCTGGAGGAATTTTTTAATACCTCAAGCTTGTTTTTGTTGCAAAAAAGGTGGATTTTTAAGCTCCCTGCAAAATAAAACCTTGCCAGCATTTCAATTCATAACCTGCACAGCTCCTTGCTTCACCAATGGCAAATGCTAAAAAGGAATCATTTTAATATAACCCATTTTAAAATAATATCTAAAGGTTTTGCTTTGGTGTCAAAGTATCATGAAAAACAGAGTTCAAATATATTATACATTAATATTTGAAGTTAATGTAAAAATGAATATGAAATTAGTAGAGGTTGGTAGAGTACTCTACTAGAGTAGTAGTGGTAGAGTAGAGAAGGTTTTTAACCTTCTCAAGATTTGGATGTTATCAGGCAGCACTTAATGAATCACTTCAACTTTTTCCGTAAGTAACATCACCCATTTCTCCACAGAAAATGGTTCAGTTGAAAACACGACCAACTATATCCCTTCATAATGTAATAAAGTTAGTCTCTTGTACACAGCCAGAAGAAAACCTTTTTGGCATACAAAAAACTTGGAAGGTTGTCTTCAAGATCTGAAGGCAGATAATTGCAGGGCCATATTGCACAGATACTAATTGTATTCCCACAGTGCAAGGCAGGGTACTGGACTCCCCCCATTCAAGCAGGAGGCAAGCCTGAAAGCCAGACTTCTACGCTGTGCAATAAGAGGGGACAGCAGTAAATAAGCAGTAAATTGGGCGGCTTCCTGCCTTTGTGGTTCAGGAAAGCACCTTACTCCCACATCTGCTGTTCTCCAGAGTTGTGGCTGATCCAGCCTCTCCCACAGAAAAGCAGTCCATAGCCTGCCCTTGGGGATGCAGGCTGCCCCGTCTCTGCCCAGTTTATAATAATGTCCTCATGATATGTTCAACTGATCGAATGTCAAAAGGACAATAAATGCATGGGAAGTGACTAAGAGATTTTTAATAGCAGGCACTGTCATTACAATCATCCCTCCTGATCTTTTATTTAGCATAGTCCAGAGAGTTTCAGTGGGTTAAAGCTAATCTAAGGGAGAGCATGCTGTATTAAACAACAAAATATAGTTATGACTCACACATCACAATATAGCTTAGCTCTCATAGAGCATTTTAAACCTGACATTCTGCTCTATCCTGATCAAACAACTGCCAGCTTTTCCTGGACAATAAGCATTTCTCAGACACACCAAGCCTAGAGGAAGCCACTGAGCAGAACCTCCTTGTACCAGAGCACTTGTAGTTGTTGGCCAGAGCTGAAAAGGAACTCCCTTTCGTATGCCATTCACCCTTTTTTGCACGAGGTAAAGAACCAGTACAACATTTCTGAATGGCTAAAGCACTAAAGACAACACTGGAATACCAGCAGAGCAAACAAGAACAATTACTGATGTTCAGCTGGGGAAGACAGTGTCCAGCGCAGTTGTATTTCTTTTCAGCCCAAGCACAGTTACTGGAGCTTTAACAGCTCTCTGTTCAGACCTAGTAAGCCTATTTGTCTGGAGCCCACCATTCTCTCACTGTAGGAAGTAAATTACATGTTTGCATTATTGCTTTGGCTTGCTTGCTGGGACCTGAAGTGCGCTGCATGCACAAATAGACTTTTCTAAAGGATTAAAAGCAACACTTGCTAAAGTAATGACTCCCAGCTAATAACGTCCATCAGGAAAGATGCATCTTCTCCCCTGTAGAGCTGTGGATTATTTGTTTACATTACGGCATCTTTCCAGCTAAGATGATAAAAGAAAGTCATCATCCCAGGCACATTTTGGAAGCGCTTAGCAAATCATGGTAGGATTGTCACAAGCTGCACGAAAGTGCTACTTACTGTAACAAAAGAATCAAATACATGAAGACTGTATGCTTTCCAGAGAAGTAATTAAGCTCTAGAACATCTTCCTGATGGAGATCAAGAATTATTTCCCAGCAGACACATGACATAAACCTTGACCAGAAACAGCCAGTTCTCTTGTGTATCAACTGTTAAGTGACGACTTCTTTGGGGCTAGAAAGTTTCCTTTGCTCTCCAGCCAGCATACTGAGTGACCTACGCTGCTACCTAACTTACTGTTGAGAAATTTCCCTGATTCTTCACCTCTAAAAACAACCCCAACAAATAGGACCAGACATAAAAATAGGATGCATTTGTCATAAAGCCTGTTCTACTCATCCACAGAAACATACACAGAAGCATATTTTCAGCAGAAAAGATTGAATCTAGGCAATTGAATTCAACACCTTAAGCACTGCTTTCCAGAAGACCCCATCTCCTCAAAGACTACTGTCCTGGTTTTAGCTGGGATAGAGTTAATTTTCTTCCTAGTAGCTGGTATAGTGCTGTGTTTTGGATTTAGTATGAGAATAATGTTAATAACACACTGATGTTTTAGTTGTTGCTAAGTAGTGCTTACACCAGTCAAGGACTTTTTCAGTTTCCCATGTGCTGCCAGGTGCACAAGAAGCTGGGAGGGGACACAGCTGGGACAGCTGACCCCAACTGGCCAAAGGGATATTCCATACCATATGATGCCATGCTCAGCATATAAAGCTAGCAGAAGAAGGAAGGGGGGCACGTTCGGAGTTATGGCATTTGTCTTCCCAAGTAACCATTATGCATGATGGAGCCCTGCTTTCCTGAAGATGGCTGAACACCTGCCTGCTGATGGGAACTAGTGAATGAATTCCTTGTTTTGCTTTGCTTGAGTGCACAGCTTTTGCCTTACCTATTAAACTGTCTTTATCTCAACCACAAATTTTCTCACTTTTACTCTTCTGGTTCTCTCCCCCATCCCACTGCGGGGGGCAGTAAGCAAGTAGCTGTGAGGTGCTTAGTTGCCAGCTGGGGTTAAACCACAACAACTACACGAAGGCTGTTAGAGACCAGCCTTTTAAGCCAATACCTACAGCTGACTGTTATAAGCCCCACCTGTCCATTTCCACTGAGTAAATACCTACTAACTTTCCCAGCTGCTCAGTGCTCTTAAAAAAAAAAAAAAAAAGCTATGTGAATTTGGGGTAACCCAAATTAGATGCTGCTTTTCTAAGTAGGAACTCTTTCAACCAGTCTATGAAACTCCCACAGCAGCATTTTGTAGTTAAGACTGGAGAATATCCCTCATGGCAGGGAACAGGATTCAGAACTGCACCCACTTTTTGGCTTATCCTTAGAGCCATCTTTCTAATGACAGCCTCAGTGTTCAAAGTCTGAAGTGTGGAGGCGGTCAGTAAGTAATTTGAATGCTTAGGAAAAGAGCTCTTGGCTCTTTTTTTCTGAAGGGATGCAGTGGAATTATTCTGGAATTTCTTTTCTCTGTGTTGCATCCATTTAAATACTTTCTACTAGTGATTTTTCTTCCTTCCTTGTTTTATTTTATTCTTGTTACAAAAATGAGATGTCAGAAAATCTGACACATTGCTGTACCATATGCTTAGTGTCTATTTCCAGCAGCAGGTGAGAATCTCATGATTCAATTCCCACCTGTGCCAAGGCCATTTTACAACAATCTGCTCTGTAGGAAAACATGGAATAAAAGCAATAAAATCTGTGGAAGACATGTATATATGGATTGCTGTGCACAGTTTCAGCATTGCCCATATGAAAAGGGAGTACATATATCTATTTCCATCTCTGCAGAGTAAGTATTAAAACAGGAAATCATTGCCTAAAGCCAGCATCACCAAGCCAAAATGTTCTACAAGCTTGGTCAGACTCTGGAAAATAACTTCTCAGCTTCCTTCTGCAGCTCCATTTTTTTTTTACTCTTTTAGTGTTCATGCTTAGAAACTTCCATTAAAGAAAAAAAAAAAAGTATTTTCCTGTAATCACCAAGTGACAGGATATGGTTGTTTAAGGCATAGCACCTGATATTGGAAAACTCAAGTGCCAGACTTGATGAATCTACAAATCTGTCCTTCCTGGAACAAATTTGGGTCTTGAAATCTTAGCATCATTCACCAGAGTTCTATTCCCTGATTTATTAATCAACAACTCCTTGCCTTGAAGCAGCGTAATGATGTTTTCTCTCTGATGTCTAATTGCCAACTGGAGTGCTGTACATCCAGTGGTATCTTCCACGTCAAGCAGAGCACCAGCCTTAATCAAGGTCTTTATAATGGCCATATTGCCCTTGAGGACAGCAAGGTGCAAGGGTGTCCAACCCACTTTGTTCTTAGCATTGACATCTGCCTTGAACTCCAGAAGATTGATGACAGTCAAAAAGGAGCCTCGTTGGACTGCAAAATGGAGGGGGGCCCACTCTGACTTCTCAGCGATGTTGGGATCTGCCCCACATCTCAATAGCTCACATACTACCGGCTCATCACTGTAGCGAGCAGCCAAGTGAAGTGGTGTCCAGTCCATGCTTCCTTTGGCATTCAGTTTGGCGTGGCTGTCTTTTAGCAGGTGGATTATTTCAATGTGTCCTTTGAAAGAAGCCAGGTGCAGGGGAGTCCAACCTTTGTCTGTCCTCAGCTCCACATTGGCTCCGTATTTGATGAGTTTCTCACAGATGAGGTACTTCCCCCTCACCACAGCCAGGTGCAGGGCACTGTAATGATTTTGATCCAGGCTGTTGACAGAGGTCCCATTCTTCAGCAAATAATGGACTACCCTGAACTTCCCCCTCTCCACAGCAACATGAAGTGGGGTTCTATGGTTCTTCTGCTTTCTCTCCAGGTCCGCTCCTTGACTGGCAAGCAGTTTCACCAAGCTGACATGTCCAAAGCAAGCTGCCACATGGAGGGCAGTTTTCCCATCAACCTCCTGGGTGTTGGAGTCAGCCTGGCGAGAAAGCAGTACTCGGGCCACATTCTCAAAGTTGTTCTGTGATGCCAAGTGCAGAGGGGTCCACCCGTCATGCTCTTGAGCATTTACCTGTGCCTGGTGGTCCAGCAAGAGGCGTACAATTCTGTCATCCCCATTCTGAGCAGCGAAGTGAAGAGGTGTCCATCCATCATCATCAGGCATATTGATGTCCGCACCATGCTCTATCAGAAGTGAGCAGATCTCTGGTGACCTCTTCTGAACAGCCATAATGAGTGGGGTGTAGCCACAGACTACCCGGCTGTTCACATGGGCTTTACAGCTCAGGAGAAGCTTCACCTTTTCCACATTTCCCTGGATCACCATGAGGTGAAGCAATGTGAGGCCATTTTCATGGACTCTACAGATTTCCTCAGACAGGATGTCCTCTGGACTTTCAACCTCACTGTAAGAAGGTGGGATACGAACCTCCTGATTATCAGTTTCTAAAGGCAGGGGAAACAAAATAGGAGAAAGAGAGTAAGACCAAGTGAAATAGCTTGGTGTGCACAAGATGGGAGGGAGAGCATGTGAATCTTCATAGTATGAAATGAAATAAAAGGCATTTTAGAGATAGGGAATATGAAATGAGGCAAGACCACTACATGCAGTCTCTTAGAAAGCAGTGAGACATTTGGCCTCTCCTTCATGGGAACTATATCTGCTATTTCCTGTATAGTTCATTTTCCTTAACTTTAAAAGAAAAGTCACCCACATGGAAAACTTTCTTGAGCCACATCCTTATCACTGGAAAGCGAGGAAACAGGCTATTTTTTGTAGGTTTCCCCTTCTTTATTTTTGAATTATAAAGAAAGTCTCCTACTTACCACCACTTCTGGTGTCTTGAGGGAAGGTGAACTCTTCTTTGTCACTCTCATTTTCAGGAAGGGGAAAAGAAAAAGCCATAAGACAAAGTTGCTTATTTGCATTCTATAATGTTTGCACAGAGTTCTTCTTTGCTACTGCTCTAGAATTTTGTGTTATCATTCGAGTGGCTTTTATCCAATCCTGTTATTGCATCCAAAACTCAGCAGAGCAAATCATGACACTAACAGGAATGTGGGGGCCTGAAAATGACCTCTGGACATCAATGAGATTTTCCTCCTCTTAGACATTTGCTCCCAAACATACATACATTCTACTTCCTTATTCCAGCATGTGCCCATGGCAGCATCCCAGCTGGTCATTTTCTTTGTTGTATAGGGAACCAAAACACCCCCACCTCCTCAATCCTCTATACTCAGGCATCTTGTTTCTTGCTGACTGCACAACTAGGCAAAACTTCAAAATAGCAATAGTTTTCAACTGCTACTTTTCCCTGTATGAAGCTGAATTCTAGGCACAATTACACTTCAGTAGCTGGGCTAAAATTGTGACTATCCTGAAACCTGATTTTTTTCTTAGCCAAAGAAACACAGGGATTTAAAACTTTTTTTTTTTCTTCTACAGGAGTTGTTTAAACTGGAATGTCCTCAGTTCCATGGAGCTGCAAAATGGCCATCTGAGCACATATGCCAGTGCTATGAGCAGAACCCCTGTGATTCTGTGTCTGCTTGAGCTTCTTTTAATGACTGAGGCCCACATGATAAACCCACTTCATCTGAGCAGGTAGAAAGAAGGGTCTTCCTCTCGGACTGTCTATCATTTAGCACACTGGCCACCTTGCTAAATATATTTGCAAGTTTCCTATCCCCATAGATGAATTACAGATGTCCAAGCTATGCAAACACACTGCGCAAAGGTTGCTGAGGTGCCCTGGTTGTTGTCTGATGATAAACAGTCATGAGAGGGGAAACACATTCTCAAGAACTGGTAAGAACAGGGAAAGGACTCAGTGGAATTTCCTGAGCGGTACTCAGAAGCCTTCCTCACCTGCTGGTTCCCAGAAATGGCAGGCTTGTGGGACATCTTCCTAACAAGGCGCTCATTCTCTGGATCTACTACAAGGCTTTGTATAAGTGACAGCAGCATGTCTGTTTCTACAGGGATATCTACCAGAGCAAAAAGACTGTTAGCTGTGCAGACTATCCAGATGTTCCGAACCTAGTCAGTACCCAAAGTTGTGGAAGTCTTCCACATATCCTCCACATGGGGAGGAAAGAAAGAGGGAGAAAGAGGATTTGTTGACAGCAAATGGGTACCAAGCATGTCCAAGGCAACAGGCAATTTAACTGGCTAAGAATTATATGCAAGTTTATCCCCAACTTGTTAATTCATGCAGCTGACCCTTGGCTAATCCATATCACAATCAGCTACTACACCTGTAAAGCTTGGCCTTTGCTTAGGGTCTTGGTCCCAACACCTCTTCATCAAGTCAACCATCTGCTGGCATTCCCCTGGCCAGTCATTGCTGATCGGTTCTAGGCAGGGCCTCTTTCCTGCTGCAACCTTGACTATAATGGCCATCATGTTGGCTCCTGAAAAAGAGCAACATGCCTTGGGTTTTTTCTCTGTGAAGATGGCTGTAATAAACATTTAATAAGTGCAGAGCATGTAAGAAATGTTCATATTTACCTGCATAAGGTTTCTTCTGCATAAGTACCTCCCAAATGACAATTCCAAAGCTGCAGGCAGTAAGAGATCATGAGCAATCACTCCCATATGTATACGAACTTAAAATTCACTTATTGATTTCATTTTCTTGAGAAATGGGAAAATTAGGAAAGAAGTTCTTCAGGATGGAAGGATTTCATCTCCCACACCAAAAGGACAAGATCTTATGAATCATCACATACATCTCTGATGCCTCAGCAAAAGTGTTGGTGTAGTGAACGAGTGACTTAGAGCATTTCCTGTCAAAGTCAGGCTCTCAGTGCCTTTTTTTCACTTTATTCACATTGGATTTTAGAGCCCTTGACTACTGCAAGTTCCTGTGGCCATGCAAATCCTCCTTTGCTTCTTGTCTTGGGTTACTGTGTAGTGTAGTGGCTAAGAAGCTGACGAATTTCCAGAACATATATATGTAGCTTGTGTAAATGGGCTGCAAAGCACTTGGCCAAAAGGAAAAAAGTAAAGTTGAAATCTTTTCTCCACCTATCACTGACCAAAATGAAGCTGAATGCCAAAGTAGACACGCAATATTACAGTTGTTTTAAAATCAAAATAAATCTAAGCAGCGACTGCTATGAAAGAGCAGACACTGTCTGTTCTGTGCTCTAATCTTGCTCCTTTTCTATAACTTCCAGCAACCTAACAGGGTATAATGGAACCTAAGGCAATACAGTCTGCAGCTCACATGGGATCGGTGCTGCACAGAAGTGCATCTGGTAAGACATAGATGAGTATCCACAGATAATCCCACTCCCTCTCACTCGCCACCACTGAGGTTGGAGTACCACATGTCACTGCCAGTGTGTTCCCCACCAAGGACATTATACAAGGCAGAAGGCCAGAATGTAAACAAAATGAGGCAATGTGCCAGTCTCTCTTGATCTGTGTAAGAGCTAGGTGGCAACCCTGTGTGACCTCTGAACAGAAAGGCAGCCCTTACCTGTACACATCATATTTGATTCCTGGGGGCTTGCTGTTCTGGAGGAACATTTCTGGAGGGATGTAGCTCAAAGTGCCTCTCAAAGCACAGCTTTCAATGTATTGCATTCGGCTAGACTGCTCCATCCATTTTGATAGCCCAAAGTCTGAGATCTGCAAGCAGAAAAAATGAGAGTCTCCCCCGTAATGCTCACAGTCTCACCCCTCCTTATATTAGCTGGGAGATACCTCCATCCTTCATGATCAGGGATATGAGGAGGTGCCTAGCAGCTGAGACTTGATAAAACCCTGGTAAAATTGTAGTCAGTGCTTTTCACCGAGTCCAGCAGATCCGCATTTCCTCCTAAGTTGGAGGCTTGGGTTCCCAGTTCTGGCACAGGTTGCCTGTATGATCTTGAGAATCCCATATAATTTGTTTACCAGCTGCTTCTTACAAGCCCCACTGGTCAATCTTTCATTGAGTGTTCCTGAAGAACCTAACTTATTAGGACTATGGACAAATGAGTCAAAAAATAACCTTTCTCTTATTTCAGAAATAACCTGTCCCTACAAACACAGCATTAAGGTCATACCTTGACATGCATATTCCCATCTAGGAGAATATTCCCTGGTTTTAGATCTAAGTGCAGCAAAGGAGGCGTCATGCTATGCAGAAAATTCATAGCCAAGCCCATCTCATGGATAACCCGGAATTTGAGCTGCCATGACATTTTGTGAGTGGGAAGAATTTTCTCCAAGGACCCTCTCGCCATATATTCCATCACTATCCCCAAAGGGCTGTTGCAGACCCCATAGATAGTGACAATGTGCTGGAATTTGATTTTCTCCATCTTGGTTGCCTCTTCCATCAGACAGTTCATACTGGTCCTGGAAAAATTTAAAAAAAAAAAAAAAAAAAAATTAAAAAATGGAACCAAGAAATGGTATCAGTCAATTCACTGGCTAAGTTACTGTATAGTGGCTTAGTGATATCATAGAATCATAGAATCATTAAGGTTGGAAAAGACCTATAAGATCATCAAGTCCAACCATCAACTAACACCACCATGACTCCTAAACTAGGCCCTGGAGTGCCACGTCTATACCTTTTTTGAACGCCTCCAGGGTTGACGACTCCACCACCTCTCTGGGCAGCCTATTCCAATGCCTAACCACTCTTTCGGTAAAGAAATTCTTCCTGATGTCCAGCCTTTCCAAGCAGCCCTGCCTACCCCAAAAAGATTCATTCCAATTTGCCCCTTGAATTGGTGATAATGCAACCACATCATGATCACATCGGGATTGCTTGGGCAAATTGAACCCGTAGGCTCCTAGAGAAAGAGATCAAAACTTCCATCTTAGTCCAGCTCTGAGAAGACCTTCAGTGATCACAGAAAGCCTTGTCCATGTGCTTGTTTTCACACTAGTGAAATTCCCAAGTGATGCTTCCCTGAAAGCATGATGTTGGGAGCAGGCACAGCGTGGTGAACCATGCCTTTTTCATACACCACATGTCCACAGAGTAGCCTCAGTGATAGCCTGCATGCTGCTTGCAGGTAGCCAGGGTCCAATGCACTAACATGCTGAGCCTGATTATATGGAGGCTTGCACGGCCAGAGAGCATGCCTTGGCCATACCTACACCTGTGCCTCTGCCTGCAGCTTTCTGTCTGTGAGCGTGGTGAATCTGGTCCCAAAGGGAGTCTAGACGTGTCTGTCCATTGTTGCCAGTTTTGGCAGACCTGTTTCACTAAATCTTTACATTTCCCAACCTGCTGAACAAGTTGGGGTGCCCAGAGCATGCTGACAGCAGCCAAGCAGTAAAGTGCCAAAACTGCATTTAAAAAGCACACCCTGGGAATGAATCTGAGCTTGCAACAACATTATGCCAGGCCACTAATAGCTCTAAACATAGTTCAGCCTAGCAAATCCTTCTGCCAGACTTCCTCTACCAGGCTCCCCACAGTAAAACATACCTCTGTATTGAGGAATCTCAAATATTGTCTTTCCCACTGTGGAAGAAAGGCTTAACACAGGGAGACAGTTGGAACCTGCAGCATAGATGGTTGCAGGTTGATTCTTCCCCCTCCCAGGAAAATGATGGGCATGGAGAAAGAAGTGACTTCTGTGATTTCTGGTTCCCTTCCTGGGACAGAATCACTGGGCACAGCCCCTGTCTGCCTCCCTCCCAGGCACCCCAGGGGCTAGTGAGAGCTGACCTGCACAGAAGGTTAGGCTGGATCCTGGATCAGCAGATGAGCATTGTGGGGAGTAACAGAGGGAGTGGGATTAGCCCAGGAGGAGGCATTTGTACCATTAGCACAGATACATGAGAAGGTACAGCAAGAAGGTGGATGTTGGACAAGCAGAGGGAGCCCCAAGAAATGAGGCTTGTAAGGGAGAAAAGCAAGAGCCCCAAGCGATTCCCATATAAGAATCTGAGTGTTTCAGCCCTCTGGGAAATTCTGTGGCTGCATCTGTGGCCGTATTTTCTTTTTCTGTGGCTTCCCTGTGATTTTTTTTTTCCTCTCCTCAGCCTCAACAGACCTGCGAACTATGAGCCTTTGCAGCTGACAGAAGTTGAGGTGAGAGCCATCTTCCAGCCACTCTTTCCTTCTCTCAGGTGATAGATTCAGCAGCATTCACTGAGCACCTGCCCTCCTTGCTTTCATGTGCCCACAGGGATGTCTTCCATCATCCCATAAAATCCATCTTCTGTTTTGTCCTGACAAGCAAAACCATCCAAGGTTAATGAACTTGCTGGCAGTTTGCCCTATCATTTTGAATGAACAGTGTGAAGCAGTTGATTATGCATCAAGAATGTGAGCAGATGGAAGTCACCACACCCATTGTCTTCATTCATAGCTACTGATGAGACACGTTGTTTTTACAAGCCCACAGACAGGAGCGCTAAGGACTTTTAAAAGTTCCTCTGAAACTTTTGCCTCCTTTGTCTCCCTTACCAGACAACTGTGCTGCTGTGATTTTTTCAAACCACTGAGTGGCCTGGAAGCTTTCAGTTTTGCATTTGGGGCTTGTGCTTAGTGCTGACAGATGAACCAGAACCATTTGATAATACACATGAGAAGGCTCATAACAGATTCATATGCCATGCACTCAAAGATGTTCTCTGTGGGTATGTGTGCATTAGACAAACTGCACACTGAAGGTCTGCCTCTCACAAATGTGGAAACTTTCTAAAGGAAGTGGAAATAGCCATTGAACGATACCCCCCACATGCACAGGACTATAGGACCAATGCTGGCTCTTCTTACAACCCCCATGGAAAGGAAGGATTTTTGGCACAGCCATAGTGCAGGACAACATGCTCTTGCCTTGTAATCCAGAACTCACAGGGGTTACTGAAAAGTATAAGTCAGAGCAGCCTCAAGGCTGTTTCGACATATATAAGGGGTAGGAAAGTCTTTTATAACACTACATTGGAGTGCAAAGTTGTTTTAATGACAAACTAGTGTAACTTCAGTCCCTAGGAGGTCAGTACAATAACCATTAAAGGCACATGTACTGTTAGATATTTTTCCCAAACTCAGATTTTCAGATTTAGTTTTTCAAATCCTGGTGATTGCAGAAATAGTTTAAAAAAAAAAAATCAATGCACATTTCTGTTCACATTCAACCATTCTTCTGGAGTGTACACTAGGAGTTGAGATAATCCATGAAAGCCATATGATAAAATTTACTAGAATTGATATACGCAGAAGTAAAACTGATTAACCTCTTTTTTTTTTTTCCCCAAAAGAGAATGAAATGCAAACATTGTCAGTAACATGATAAGAAAAGTCATACAAGCATATGATTTCTAACCAGGCAGGATCCTTCCCACTTGAATGGAATAAAATTTTAGAATAAATAACTTCATTGACTCCGTTGTTTTTTTATCAGGACTGCCTATATTGTATGTGGTACTGGCAGCGGTATCTGGCTTTGTTCTATCTCCAGAGCCAAGGTAGTCAGCAGAAGAGTCTCTGCAGGTGAGAGCCAGAGCAAAAAGTAAACTGAAGGTGCAGGTGCACCATCAAGAGAAAAGAGGGTGTCTGGAGGGTAAGGCAAGTGAGGGAGCAGAGAGCTTTGCGAGCCCAGCAAAACCAGCTGGAAATTCTCCGTCCCTCAGCTTTAAACCTGGTGATTTTAATGACTAATTTAGTTTAATTGATACCCATTAGTGCCAATGTCCAGTGAAAGCTGCAAATAAGTAAC
Source organism: Fregata magnificens (assembly GCA_013389945.1). NCBI lineage: Eukaryota > Metazoa > Chordata > Aves > Suliformes > Fregatidae > Fregata > Fregata magnificens. Next base: position 80,980 of record WAAD01029664.1, read on the forward strand.
CAGGCTGCTTTTATCCACATGCCCATGTTTAGTTTAAGATGCCTACTTCAGCCTCCAGATTTCAACACTAATTGTTCTGAGTAAGTGTTCCTTTCCCACTTGCACATGCACATACACACATAAGAAAGAAAAAGAGGCAGAACGCCAGAACACTAGTGTTTTTCCACTCCCTTTGGGTACCAAAAACTTGACTTCCCAGAGAGAAGCAGTCGTGGGAACATTTCCTTCAGAGTTTTAGCACCAAATCACCATAGACGGTTCTAATTGACAGTTTGAATGGCTGAGCTAGAAGAGACTGCACAGTTACCTCTCCATGCTGGAGTCCTGTAGCAGGTACGGAGAGCATTTCACTGCATAAACTGTTCTCCACCTCTTGTGCTTGACTTGGTACACATGCCCAAAGCCTCCGCTGGCCACTTTAATCCAGTCTTCTTCAAAATCCTCCTTATTAAAGACAGTTAAGCTGCCCAGTTGCTGGTCTTTCTCCGAAGTCATGACAGAAAAGGCAGGCGCTCTGCCTCCTGCTCAGGCGGTATCAGAGAATAAAGGAGCTCTTCCTACTTCTGACTTGCATAGGGAGGTAGGGAGTTACCGGAGATGAGCCATGTTACTTACTGCCAAGAGGTGGATCCTAAGTGTCACTCTCATTTGGTATGCAGAGGAGCTGCACTACTTAATTCCAGGCACTCATGCCAGGCTACTGCTTAGAGCTTGGCCAGGCTAGGTATATGTCTACACTTCTGTAAGGCTGGCCTTCTCTCTCGTGTCGAGCACTGGCTGGGCACACGCTGAAAGAATACAAGAGGAAAAATGGTGCAATGCAACAATCCTTTAGCAATTGCACTGTGCTGAAGATGGGATTCCTCACCTGAGGCATCAGTATATATTGGCTGAAAGTGAGGCAGACTGATACTTAAAGGGAAGGAAGGCCTTACGCAGAGAGAAATCCACAAGACTCCTGTGAAGCATTGCCTATGTGAGCTGGATGAAGAAGAAAAGTGGAAACCACTCCAGGAAGATAAAGAACAGAGAAGACCCCAGAACTAGCATGTGGTGAACATGAATGCATGAACCTGAAAAAATACTTAAACAGACATGGTGAGCCAGGGTGGTTACCTCAAGGACAAAGTATGCTGTCGAATGCCTGCAAGGGGCATTTGAAGAAAGAAGAGGATACTGAAGAGCTGGTCTGAGCAGTTTAACCATTACCATGTGAGCACTAGTAACAGCACGCATGCTTTTAGTTGCTCTATGCCTTGACTCTGCAGCTGTAAAAAGGGTTTAATGACACTCGTCTGGGTCTTGTGCATATACGTCTTTAACAACTTAGCACAGGGACTATCTCTGTAGGTAAGTCAATGCCAAATACAACGTGGTGCTGGTTTCCTTAGCGCTACTGCAATACAAATAATAATTAGTATTTCTGAAGGGTAATTGCCATTGAGTCTTGACCTGGAATTTTTAGCTACATATCAGATCTGAAGGAATTCTTAGAGGAAGACTGATCCAGGTGGAAGTGCAAGCTACTTCTGTGTTGCATTTGACATGAGGTACTCTTGCAATGGCCCATCACTCACAACTGCAAGGCTTTAGGAAAAGAAGGAATAGGAAAAAAGCCAGCCAGGCTCTGCAGCCTTTTAGGGGGAAAAAAGAGCATTAGAGTCTGACATGTGATTGTTGCTGATTCCCTGCCACTCCCTAAGAGTTGCCCACCAACTGTCATGCTTCTCGCCCAGGTACCACCCCTGGCCACCTCCACTCCCACTTGCCGGCACTCACCTGCCAACACAACTTCAGAGCCAAGGACAAGCATGATGGGGCTCCATTCCCTTGTGTTCAGGACAAACCCTTACTGAACTGCTCAAGTTTTATTATAGAAAGTTCAGGAGAAGGTGAGGGAGTGGAAAAAACTACTCCATGGTTGCAGAGAGGCAGCTGCTGCTCCTTCACTTCCTCCACAGAGCTTACAGGTGTGCTGCATTTCTCAGCAATTAGCTCAGGCACGTTCCAGGGTCTGTCTCGACTTTAATGGCATTAAAATAAAAGGTTAAGAAGTGAGGCAGTCATGCCAACTGTTTACACCTTTGTTGACAACAGCAACTTACATTTCTTGAAATGAACCTTTCCTGCTTTTGCCCCAAACTGTGGAGTCATTTTACCCCAGCCCACTCCAAAGAACACCTTAACTGTGGAAGTGGCGCTCAAATTCACAAGTTCACAATTGTCATGCTTTCTTTTGAATTTGCTAAGGCACAAGCTTGCGGTGCTTCTCTGAAGCAAATGGGAACACTGCAGTTATTGATGGCCCTCCTCAGCTTTGAGATGCAGAAGGATAGAGGCTGAGACGGTCAGGGAGGGCTGGGGCCTTGGCCACTCTCAAAAACCCAGCCCCAATTCACTCTGCACACCAGTCCCATTGCACAACACCTGCAACCTCAACTCTGCCCCTCACAGTTCACACATCCATCCCCTTGCCCTGAACTAGGTACCCTGCTAGCTACAGCTCAGTCCAAAGATGAACCAACATAAATCACTCCTACAGCAACACCACCCTACCACCAAACTCGTTTCTGGATACCGCCACCTGATCTCCTTGAGATTCCCCTTGCAACCAGCCAAGACCAACACACAGAGCAACAACTCCAATAGTTGCTGAGAGTTAAAATCACATGTGCGGTGCAATTTTGCTTGCATCAGTCAAAGTACAGTTGGGCAGGAAAGTAGCTAAATGGGGAACACACAGTTGGAGAAAGCATTTTATTGGGTAGCCCCAGCACTGAGTAGCTGGGAAAAGGGCGGAGACAGAAGCTGTTTCGGGACAGAGAGGAGGAACATGCTCCTCCAGAGGCTGAGGTCCAGCAGCTTCCTCCCCCATGCACGTGC
>WAAD01029666.1:13005-55236 GCA_013389945.1 Fregata magnificens
TTTTTTTTTTTTCCTTCCCAGCTCTTATTTCAGGATGAAGAAGTATAAATTACTGGGGGTTATATTGGAGGCTGGCAATTGCTACAGTTTGATTTATTTTTAAAATCAATTTTATGTGGTTTTCAGGCTGAAGGGCTGCGTTTAATGCTTGCTTCAATAATGTTTAATTACTTTTTAAAATTTGTAGGACATTGGTGTACTAATAAAGTAAACATAAGTGGTATTACTTTGCAGTCTTTGCGTTATGGTACACAACAAATGCTGAAACACCAATCCTACATCCATAAAGTTGGAAGGCCATTAACTCAGAATATACACTTTGAATGAGTACTGAACTTTATGGCAGTATTCTGTCTTCATATGTTGGCTTTAAGACCAAGGGTTGTGATGAAGATCTAGAACGCGATTCACAAGAATAGTATTTGCATAGGTGGACGGAAAATGGGATTCTCATTTCACAGCTTGCACATTTATATAAGTTGTACTTTGTAGTGCAGTAAATATTGGCATATCTGCCTATTACAAAATACTAATCTATGCTATGTGGGTATTTAATATCTGCAGCATTAATTACTGTACTTACTGTAATTTTCAGGTAGAAAATCTTTTTAAAAACCACATTATCTGACACGGAATGTTTAGTTAAGTCAGTCATATTTGGAGCATAGTTAATGCATAGTGTCCTGGGTCTTTGACTGTAGTCAAGTTAAACTAAATTTAAGTTATCGGAATTGTATTGACTGAAACCCAGTGTTGACCTGATCTTGACAGGCTGGACCTGCATGATACGGCTTGGATTTCTAACCCAGTTATAACCTAGTCTTTAGTGAATTAATTTAGTCATGTGAGAAGAAAGGAAAGTTGCTGAAAAGTAGTGGGAGAGGTAAGGTTGTAGTTAAATTATTCAGAGGATGCTAACTTCCTTCCAAGAGTAATTTAAGCACATAACTTGAGAAAAAATATTTCCAAGTGGTCTCACTTTCTTGCGGTAACTTTTGCATTGCCCTCTGCTGCTAGAAACACTTCCTACTAGCTTTGCTGCTGTAATGGCTTGAGCATTGGATCAAGTGCAAGTGCAGCCTGGGGTAGCTAATGGCAGTGGAGTTACGAACTTGTGTATAAGGAAAATATTTGTATGGCTTTCATATAACTTCTGGCACTGCTCCCTTATTTTTTATTGCATATAGGGCATTTTAAAATTAAGCAGATGAGGCCTAGAGGTTTTCCTAACATGCTACTTACCAGATATGTTTAGCTGTTATGTTCCCAGAATTGGAATTTCTGTAATATAGTTAACAATTAAGCATCACAGTTCATTAATCAAACTTCTATTCCAGGTTTTGGGAGCTCTGAAGTTACCTTATTGAATAAAACTTTGATTTGTAGATACTGGCCAAAGAAAGCTTTTGGTTTTTCTAGTTCTTTTTCTTCATACAAAAAGTGCACTCACATTCTGTGGTGTCCAGGTTAATACTTACTTTAAAGTAGTGTTTGTACATGATAAATTTCAGGCATAAAGACTGCAATGGCAGTTAAGTTAGTCATAACTGCATGCTTCAGCACTCCACCACTTGCACTATGAGCAGAAGATAGCATTTCATGATACTGGTGCATTGTTGCTAAACATTGTAATGAAGGCCTCTCTTATATTCTGGTTAAATGACTATCCAGATAGCCTTAGCAATTAACAAACTAGCATGAGGCTTTTGTATCTCAACACTCTATGTGCATAGACAATATCAGCTAGCCACTTGTACGTATGAAATCCGTAAGAACTTCTCAATCATTCAGTTTTCCATTTATCAAACTGAAATTTTTAGTATGTGAATTTTTGAAATGTACAGTGAATAGGATGTTGCACTGGTGGCAATTCATCATGGAGCATAATAAAATTAATTTGACCCAACTAGCGTAAAACTGTGTGGTTTTTAAGTGCTAATTGTGGCACAGCTTTTAAAATAGATCTGCATATTGATTGCACACTTTAAAAGTAACTTTGGTCACCTAGCCAAGTTCGCAAAGCAGTAAATAGCCGCTGTCAAATCGCAGTAGTTTTCATGTCTCTGGAAAGTTGGATTGTGCTAGTGAATAAACACAATGAGTAAGAATGTGACACCCTGTCCTCCTGGCAGATCTCACAGCTGCTCAGCAGCTTCTCTGGAAACAGTTACTGCTGCAGGCAAGTGCAATAATCCAGCAACAGTTCAAGGTCAAATAAACATGGCTTCATTAATAGACAGTCTAGAAGGAGTCCTAAATAGTTAACTCTTGTCAATGAATGCTCTGACTTACAAGGTTTTTACAGATGTAAATCTTTGTCTTGCATGTCCTAATGTTTGAGCTCAGGACACTTCAGAAGCCTGCTTTCCTTCTCTAAAGCAGCTGAAGAGTCCAGCATTTCAAATTTTTTATCTGGTGTACACTTTCTTTTAAAGTTTAGTACTTCTGTGATTTTTTTTTTTTTTTTTTTTTTGGCCTTAATTGCAAGGAAAANNNNAGGCCTTAAGTGCAAGGCAAAGTTGGAATTGTTACAGGGTGTGCTGAGGTATATAATAATTTCCTCTCCACTTAGTAAACAGAAGCTTAAAACATGCTTTTGAAAGGAGGCTTTTCTTTCAATTTTTTTATTTGCCAATGGTTACTTTCCAAGTAAGATGTATGTAAAGAGGAAAAAGGAGGAGAGATCCTTTTGTTTTCATTTAAGACTGTTACCAATCCATTGCAACAGCCTTTATCTAATCATTAGAGGAATTCCTGGTCTAATTAAAGTTCCTGAAGCTTAAGTACAGTGATAAGCAGCTTTATTTATAGGAAGGAGAAAATGGTTTAGGGAAGCTTAGAAGATACTAAACCTTTGTCTCTCAAAGGACCAGTGTTATCCTCTAGCACTGCAGTAAGGGCTCCTGTTGCTATGTATTTGTTTACTGCCTGGAGTTTTCTTGTGAGTGAGGAGGAGGAAAGGGTAGGGTTGTATGAACTAGAACGTGAGGTTTAATGTGTCCATGTTTAAGCCTGACACTTCTCTCTAAGGTAGTGCTCAAAAGTTTGAGGATGTTTATACAGTTGTGGAAGAGACTTTTTTCTTCTTAACCACTAAACTGCTATGACACGTCTGCTATTTTGTGCTTGAAAAAATACACCATTAGTTGTTTGAAATCACAGATTTGAAATTAATGCAGATACATGTTGAGAAGTAGAATCATTGCATCAATATTAAAATATAAATAATGAGTTCTGACAACTGTTATTTCATGCTGAATTCTACAGTATTTGTGGAGTAACCTGCTAAAATGAGCTAGAATAGTAATTTGTCAGGTATTCAAATTTTTCTCTAATGTAGTTTTGGGTAATACCTGCAGGACTTACCCATCTATAAACAGCTTAATACACACCTGAAATTGTGAAGCTTGATATTTTATATTTATTGTGGTTTTGATCTATTAGTACTGACAAACATACTTAAAGGCCTTTTTGCTAGTGCTCTAAAGAATTTTTGGAGCCTTTTGAAGTGAAATTCTTGATGCATTACTTCATGTGTGGTTTTTTTCCCCCTCCCTGAAGCTTAATCATCTTTTCTGAGTTTTGTTACTCAAGCAGTATGAATTTTAAACTTGTTACTTGAGGATTAGATGAGGGGGTGTAAGGTTTTCTGAGGAAGAAACTTCAGAGAAGTTTTAAAACACAGAACAAGTTCAAAACAAGCCATAACCCACATTATATTTTTGTATGTGCCATGTGGGGGACAAAATATGGTCTGGAGTTTAAAGCTTAAGAAATATGATAATGCTTGTATCATATATCAGGCACAAAGTATTTGCTTAAATGACATCGGCAGGCACACAAAATCAGGAATCAGCTCTTCTGGATGTTGATGCCAAAAAACAGGCAACTGCCAGAGCAGTTGAGCTGGATTGGGAGCCCTTTGTTGGTAGATGGGTCTTTCCCAGATGCTCGGGATACAAGGTACACATACTGACAGACTGTTCAGAAACCTGCATCCTTTTTTTCTGCTACTATCGATTTTTTTTTTTCTGGTTGGAATAGTCTTTTGGACCAAAACAGTGCTTATTTCATCACCAAGGGAAGAAATGATCCTCAGCATATAGTCCTTTTTCAGGATTATGCCTGTTCAACTGTGAGCAGAGAACGTGTCTTTATTTTTAAATTCAAAATGAAATGGAAGAAGCGGTCTAGACCCAGTTAACATAAAACACGTTTTCTGTGGTTAGTCTGCTGAGGGTAATGTGTCTAAGTGTGAAAGGCAAGTGGCTAAAGCAGAAATTTGCTATGTAGTAGCATTCTCATTCAAGGTCCTACATCAAGAATTAAGTTTTTACCAGCAGTAGCTTTAGTACCTAATGCTCAGAGAATATGTTGCTAAAACTTAACCTGCTGTCCCCAAGACAGATAAGAGGAAGATTAGTTCTGGAGAGCAAGCGAGGCCGTCTGCTGTCAGTTGTGTTAAACTGTGCTCAGGCCTGCGTTTTATATTTTTGACCATGCTAATAGTGGGTTATCTGGTACAAAAACAAATAGCAAGCTCTTTGTATCAAAGTTGGTGCCAAGAGCACATGACAGGGAAGATACAGACCATGATGATCTTAGAGGTCTTTTCCAACCTTAATGATTCTATGATTCTGTACTCCAGGGCCTAGTTTAGGAGTCGTGGTGTTAGTTGACGGTTGGACTTGATGATCTTAGAGGTCTTTTCCAACCTTAATGATTCTATGGTATTGCTGTTGGGTTTGTTTTTGAAATGGGGATGCTATTGATTAGTTCTCAGCATCCCATCCGGCTCCTATCTAGGTTCTGTGCTGCCCTTTTCATGTGTCAGTCAATATAATTCCTGTATGAAAAGCATAGCGGGATCGTACCTGGACCTTTTCGTTTCTTCACCATGTCTACAATTTGCCAAACAGAAATAATACATCTTCAGAAGTATTTTAGATGACTTTTCCAAAACTTCTCTCTGAATAGTGTGGTTTGGAGAGGGATATACTGATTTTCTTGGCAGGAGGTCTTCCCGCAGACTCTGTTCTTAGAAAAAGTATTTGAATATGGCACATTACATTGCTAATCTGTTCCTCAGCCAGGCAACCCATCACATGTGGGTTACTCCTTATGGAGAAAATAGTTCTTAAAAACCTACTGTATGTTCCTTATGAATTACCCTAACTCTAATGCAAGCTATCAGATAAAGCAGAATTCTTATCAGACTAGGAAAAAGGAAAGCTACCAACAAAATTTAAGACCTCAGCCAGCAAGATGCCTGGGAAGAAGGCACAGCCCTACCAGGGCTTTTTACTGGCCAAAATGGAGATAAATACATACCCAGAATGTTCAGAAAAACTGGTTACAAGTCTGCTGAAGGACCAACAGAGTCCAGTAAAGCAAGATGAAGAAAAGAAAAACTATGAAATCATTCTGTAATGTTTAAAGCATCCCTTTTGTGCTATAACATCCTCCATGATGGCCTTACAGGAGCTGGAGTACTCTTCTGACTCCTGCTAAACTAATGTCCTACCCAGCTAACTGAAGTGTCTCTTTCTCGCAGGTACATTATCACATTTCAGCCCTTGCTACTCTTGGCCATTCTGGCCTTCGTTACCGATGTCTTATTCCTAGACAGCTCTCCAAACCTCATCATAAAAATACAGTTAGCACAATTGCCTAACAAATAACTTCAGCGGCCTACAGCATGCAGCTGTTGTGTAACACATGAGCCATTGCAAAGTGAACAGAAGTTGTCCTGCTGTGGATTCCTCTTTGGGGAAAAAATGGTTTTTTCTACATACTTAGCTGAAGAGTACTCGGAGATATTAAATGACCAATAGAGAAAGCTTTGCGCTGATTGCTCTAACAAGCAACGTGAGAGATGGGTGGCTGGTCAAAGCACAGCAGTAATCCAAGATCCATTCTTCAGGGAGCCAACCCAACATAGATCACTGCTGGCATAGAAAACCAAAAAATACTGGAAGAAAATTAACTCTATCCCAGCCAAAACCAGGACGCTTTCTTTGCTGATGGGCACGTTGCCTGATTCATCATGTGTGCTGACTCTCTAGGCTATGGTCCTCAGGAAATCACGTGGACCTTGGGCAGCAACCAGTCAGGATGATCATCATTGTTCCACTATTTTATGTGAGGAATCTGGCTCCTCAGTCAAGCTGCCCATCCAGTCTACAGATGATGTCTGGATTTGGAATGAGTTTAGAGCAGCATTCCTTCTACCTCGCACTGTGGATGCTAGCTGACTAACCGAGTTTCTTTCAGCTACGCTGCAGTGCAGAGGATTTAGTGAGACTGTGTATTCTGCCAAGTAGGAATGAATTGTCGCACTGTTACCTGTAAACATAACGTATCTCTGTTTCCCGAAAGGCTGTAGCTGCAACCCCCGATTGAAATCCAATGCTGTGGTAGTTTAAGTTGTTAGTCATGTTCCTTGTGTTTTCACTGTCAGAACAGCCTTTCTGTTGGTCCTGAAATCCTCCAGAAGTGTGATACAATATGAGATCATTACAGATCTTCGTGATTCATGACTTTCTAATAAAATTAGATTATATGCTTCCTTAAGTCCTTCCCCAAGCTGTTTTCAGTGCTAAGCCTCTTACCTTTGGCCCATTCTTCAGATGTTCCCTCTCTGCATAGATAGAACTAGTGCCTTCTGGTAGACAGTAAAAAGTCAAACCTTCTGAACATTTGTCATCTTGTCTATTCTTTGCCATAAAACTCATTCAGGTTGTTGGCAGGAGGACAGTGCCCTGGATGAAGCTCCTGCTGTGTGTGACAGAAGGATCTCGTCTAACCTCAAGCAGATTATCTCTTGATGCTCTTTTGGAGGTGACTCCGAAGAGTGGTGGCCATCAGGGAGGACTGTCTGCATGGGGTAGCTCAGCAGTGCATACAGAAATTATAGTGAATATCATGGGGGTCACATCCCCATGCAACAGGCCCCATGGCTCAGCGTTCAAGAGATTTAGCTGTATTCTCTCTCAGAAATAAATGATGTGTTACTGAGAAATCAGGGTGGGATCCATCCCAAAGCAGGCTCCTACGTTTGTCCAATTCAGTCACTCTTCAGACTCTGTTTATTTCCACTGGCTGTAACGGGAGTGTAGACATCCGTTGAGCAGGTAGGCATCCATACTTCAGACACTTAGGTGTAGGTGTCTTAGCTGAAACCAGATCTCACCCCAGCTTGCCCTGTGCCTTAGTTGCCCATCTGTGTAATGGTGGTAACAGCATATCAAAAGTAATGCATATAAATACATATAGACTATGGTACTGCAGTCCAGACATGTGACACTGAAAATATTTTTAAATGCCATTTTACTTGTTAAAATTTAGTTATCTCAATTCTCAGAACAAAACCCTTAGGTAAGACTTCTTTATTTCTACTAGGCCTGTTTTTCAGAATCAGCACCCTTTTTAAGCTCTCAAAACCAAAACCCACCTGAATCATGTCTGTAAACCAGAGTTCATCTGAGCAGTTTGATTGTCTGTGTGAGCATATATTGGGTCATACTCTAGTGTTGCCTTAAACTGTGCTTTTGAATTTAATATTTCCTGTGTGATCAGAACACTGGAAATGCAGCCACAGTTCCCCTCAGATTTAGTTTTAGTAAACCAAAAAAGTTTTAATAAACTATGTGAAAAACATGAGTTTTAGGACTTAAAGTTATAGAGCAGTTGCTAATCCTGTGGTTTCCAAGTGAAATGTGCTCAGCAGGTTTGCAGCTCACCCTCTCACAGCAGCTCCCATCGGGAGCACTGCACTGTGATTGACGGTGTCAGAAGCTTAACTGATCCTGAACAGGGAGTCCTCGCCAGGGCAAGCCACCTGAGCCCAAGTGCGTGATTATTGCAGGCAGCGTTTGTATGAGCGGCAGCAGCTATGTATGGCCCTATCGTATGGCCACTCGGCTCTGCCTATTTAATGTGTCAGACTTCCCTGCTGATTGGCTATGAACGGTCACACATTTCTCCCTAGAGATGTAAAGAACATTGGTTTCATGGGTGTAAGTCATTATAAAATCGCAGGAATTGGTGCCTCTTCTGAATCCCTGCAGGTCTGCAAGACCAAAGGGTGCAGCAGTGCTGCTGCCACGCTTTCAGAAAGCTCAGGGGCCTCAGAAGATTTTAAGTATAGGAGGCATTCTGTTTATGGCTTGGATTTACTGCAGCTCTGTGTGTGCTGGCTCCTGCTGGTTTCGTCTTACTGCCTCGTCTGTCTCTATCATCTCAGTTTGAAAGGGGCCATCCTGTTTTCGTCAGGGTGCACGTTAAAGCTCTGACTTTATTTGAGGAAAGGCAGCCAATAGCTTTGAAGTGTGCGATAATATTTTTGCTGCAGGATGACAGTCACACTCTATATCCCCCAGCCTCTCGGATCATCACAGGACATGAGGAGAAATTGTGACTGGACGCAGCTGAAATCTGATTGATTTACTTTCCTCTATTAAATTTCTTTTTTACTATTTGCACTTAATAAATACTACAGCCACAGGGTAAAAATGTGTCAGCTATTTCGGCTGAACAATGTGATCCATGCTTACTTAAAACTGTTGGACTTGCCATATATTTTAAGATCCCAACTAAGATTTTATTAATCTTTCTGCATAATTTTCAGTGAACAGCTGCACTGTCAACTTAGAGACAGAGAGGTCTTCCAAGAAACACAAGGGTAAACGTAGCTCTTTAAATCTGACCTCCTGTTTTATTACTATGAAGACAGTTGGGTTCTAATTTAGCAGCATCTATTTTGCAGCATTAAAGAAGGAAAAAAGAAACAAAAACTTTGTCTTTCGTGTTGCTAATTTGACTGAAACTGGCAAAATGTTTCTGCCCAATGCAACTTCTTAAGGTCTTGCTAAATAGAAACTCATAGACCTACTAACCCCAAAGTTTTTCACTGAGTTTAAACATTGGTTATTCTCTGCACGTGTGTGCCAGCATTTTCTCCAGGACCTCTAAGCATTTTCCTAACACTAACCAGATCGGACTGCAAGAGGTTCTGTGAAGGGTTCAGGGAATAAAATGTTACTGCTCAGCTTCCGAATGGGGGAGGCTTATTTCAGAGGCTTTTGCAGAATTTTGTGATAAAGGTACATGCTCTACCCATTGCTCCTTATTTCCAGCAGCATTACGTTTTATCCAGTCATTAAATATTTCCACCAAGCTGTATTTACCACTACTAAATTGGAGTGAAGTCATGGTATGGACTCAATCAGTCAAACTGTTGGGATGTTCTGGAAATAGAAGAGATGGGAGCTCTGCAACAGCAAACACAGCGGTACGGTGGTACTTAACTAGCAATAATCTCAGTCTCAGAGAATAATATGTGTTTAATTGGTGTGATACTTCAGCCACAGGTTTGGTAAGGAATAGAGCTATTAGTTTGTAGAGAGTGAGTCCCTATAGGATTAGTTTTTATAATGTTCATTGAGCGGTTCTCATGTACCATAGCTACCTGCTGGGGACACATGGTATGGGGTTGTCTCTGCATTTCATCACTGTTTCTTCTTAAATGTATGCTATCTCGGAGAAGAACACAGCTGATGTACAAAAGATAAGGTTATATTGGAGATGAGAGCATCCAAAGCAATCTGCACAGTACGTATGATCAAAGCCCGTAGACCTCTCTCTCTGGGACACATGAGCATTTGGCAGAATTCATAGAGCAGAAACAACAACTAGAATTACAGGCTTGAGAAGGGATTTGTTAGGATATCTGAGGCAGTGCCCCATTACACAGAAAGACACCAGTCTGTACGAGAATATATCAAGAGATCCGCAAGTTCATATTACAGTTTTGGCAATTCTTGCAAGCTGGCAAAACATTTGGCCTTTGTAACGGGGGTAATTGTTTGGCTGCCCGGAGGCTGGAGCTGCATAAAGGACATACCCCTATGGTACTGGAGGAGGCACTTAAAATAAAAATCAGGCTGATTCTCCATGCTGCAGTATATTTATCAAATTCTTCTGATAGAGAGTTTTTAATACCAGAACAAACTTACTTTCTCCTCTGAGTTGCAATTACATATTTTATATGTGGTGCAGGTGATTATGTAGCTGCTTTCCAATAAAATCTGTAAAAGAGATTTTTAGAATATAGAAAAGCAGCAAATCTATATTAAAAATGCTTTGTGGATTTTTTGCTTTAGAGAAATTAATGCTGAAGAACATTTATTTAGATTCATAGTGGAAGTTTCAGTTTTATCTTTCTTTATCCACCAGAGAAACCTCTTATTTATGTTTATCACATTTCCAACCACCAGGACAGGGCTCTCTACCTGAAACACATTCAGGGATGTCTGCTAGGAAGTACATTCTTCGTCAGTAGTGAGACATAAGATGAAAAGATGTCTTATTCTTTGTTCTGGTTCAGAGCCAGTGGGAAGGAAAATCAGCTTGATGGAGCTTTGATTCAGACTGTCTTCATGGTTTAGGCTTGGCTTTTCCTTATCTCATGTACTTACATCTTCCATGACCCAAGCAATGCTAGATGAAGATTAAAGGGGAAGGAAAAGGTTGCAGGGTGTCCTTTGACATGACAGCATGGAGCCCAGCATAGAGGCGTGTGAGGAAAGGACTGACGTTGATGAGAGCACCCTGAGCCCAAGCTAACAACACTTGGATCACACTGAGTATGTCTCCGAGAGAGTTGTTAAACAGACAAATGTCCCAAAGCAAACATGGAAAAAAGCAAGCCTCTTCTGTGCAAAACACTGAAATGAAAGGAAAGGGGCATCAGGAGAAAATAGAAGTGATGGGGCATGCTTCTTCCATAATTTTGAAAGTGGTAATTGGAGGAACGGGAGGAGACGCAGAAAGAAAAAAGAAAAACTGACCATAGTTAAACCTTTCTTGGTGTCGTGCAGCGTGGAGGCCAAGCTGGTGAGAAAGCCCTCCAAGTGACAAGTCTGATCACTGGCAGCATGGTGCCCACCTCTGTCTCACAGCAAGGTGATCCCTCACATACCGCTTAGTGGAAAAGCAAGTAAAGGTGTATAGCATCCTTAATTCCTCATACATTTTTATGCAGCCTTCCCCCTGTACTGCAGTGGGAGTCCTGCTCACAAGCAGCCATGTAGATATCGTGCAGGAAATTCTGCCGCTGGTTAGCTCAGTGTTTGCATTTTGAAGCATTATAGAATATCTGGTGTAAGAGGCAGGAGATCAGAGTAGAGCTACAGCTTCAACAGCGTTTCCAGACTAAATCCCTAATTTCACTTAAAAGCTGACTGTAATAAATTATGCAACTCCTGATCTGCCTTCAGGTCATTCCCAGCCGGTTTCAACCAAATCGGATGTGCTGCTTTTAAAGTACGATGTTCTGCGTCAGAAATAACATACCCATGTCCATTGCTTGCTTTTAAATGCCAGTAATGGCCCTGGAGCCCTCCTGTGACCTCAGGGCAGCAGGCAGCATCTCTTGCTGGCAGAAAGACTGGAACGAGGTGGACACATTTGAATCCTCTTTCTCCTTTGCCGCTCTCCCAGCCCCAGCAAGAGGACTGAATGGCCCTGCAGAGGTTTTCCATCCCGTGGCTTGTGGAAGAACTGAACGGTTTCACCATTTGCCCCAGAAAGAAATGAACCCTCCAGACTTCTTCATGAAAAGCAAACAAGTGAGAGAGACACCCTGAATCTGCCCAAGAGATGCATTAATCTTGAATTTCAAACAAGGAAATATCCTATAAACAAAGCTACAGTCAAATTGAAATTCTCTTGAGACCACTGTTCCATTTGGAGAGGGGGATAAATATTGATCAGCTCGGAAAGAGGCTGATTTGGGAAGCAGGTGTTTAAACATTCATTGAAATATGACAGAGTGAAGTTCAGGTCTTCGTTTTGAGCGGTCTTGGGCATGTGAGTCCCACCACAACAGCAGCACTTGAGACCCAGAAACTCAGGCTGGTTCTCTCACTCTGATCAGAAATTCCGCCCTGGAAGTGATGAATGGGCCCGTCCCTGACACAAGAACCGCCTCTGCACCTATCACACCGTTACAGCTTTATCCCAGGTGGCACTACTAGTGTCAACACAATGATGAGACAGTACCAGAAAACTGACAGGCAAAGCAAGCGATGGGAGATCAATCTTGGGTCATGCAGATCCCCAAGTGTGATAACGACTCCATATTCCCAGTTACTCACCACCACGTCTCTTCTGGTGGGGAATATAGCTGAGGAGCTGTGGAGTGGCACACTGCAGGGGGAATAGTTGACTGCTTCAGAATTAATCATGCTCTTGGTGGGATCACAGCTAGCTAACATGTGCAATGAGCTATAGGTCCTATTAGCTTTTGAATGGATGACCGTCAGAGGACCCAGTACCCTTAGCATTGAACTGGTCTGGTCACCCCGCATGTAATTAAGCGGTAGAATGAGATACAGCGTTTTGTAGTATTAACATGCTATACAGTCACTCACAGATGAGGCCACGCATTGCCACTCTGAGGTAGCCAAACAACAACTATCCAGTGTGAATGGTCCTCCATGTCCAGGTTGGTTGATACAAAAAGTAATGGTCTTACTTTCCACCTGAGAAGATGACGAAGCACTAAGGAAGACTTTCCAATGGATGGTTGTTTAGGGAGACTAGGAGCTCCATCTACTATGTATTTTTAAGGACTGGTTTAATTATGTTTGATCTTGTCTTGGAGCAAAGGCCACTCTGGAAGTGCTTTGTATAACTAATTTTTATGCTCTACAGAGATAGGAAGCTGATGCAACTTGCTCAATGCCCTTGAGGCACACCGTGTCTCATAGCACGGAGCTGGCAGAGCAGGATTAGAGCTTGGGATTGTCTGACACCCAGCTGTGAGCTCAGTTCCCCATGTGACCTGTGGGATTCATCTCAGTGGGAATTTGAGAGCAGGAGCCAGCGGCACAGTGGGGTGATGTGGGCTGCTCAGCTGTGCTGGGCTATCAACATCTGCGATTCTGTTGTCACAAAGAGCTTAGGGTACGGATCCAGAACAATTTAAGCCAAGCTAAAGCTATGCTGCCTGACGCTGTCCTCTCTCTGTTCCTGGCCAGAGGTTCCCACCACCTCCCCTGCACCAGCAACACAGCACTGAACCTGCAGTGAGAGGTCTGGAGAACCAAACCAGAACAGCCTTCCTTTTTGTTACGTTGGTTTTCTTTTTCTTTTCTTTTTTTTTGGTGCTGGTTTACCTCCCCAAACTGGCTGATTGCAGGTTTGGTGCAAGAGAGGGGGCAGCAATGCACAGGCAGGCAGGCATGAAGGGGGCAACAGGGACCACAGCAGTGCTCATCCAGAGCTGCATAATTGTCCTGGAGCCACTCCAACTGGTATTGCACCTAAAATCCAACTATTGGGATGTTTGGCGTGATTTGATCTCACTTAGACTATTTTTGGTCACTCCAAACTATAGCAGAGACCGAAAAGTTTAGCTCATGACTGGCTAGACAGAAGATAAGCCTGGCATGTAACAGGGACTAGTGATGCACCCAAACCTGCGTGCTAAACCGGGATGAAAGGCAGGAATATTTGCCCTGTCTGAGTGCTGCCTGTGCAGTCACACACCTTCTGGACTGGTGCTGGTGCCTGTCTCACCGGCTCGCAATACGGGCAGAGTTTGCCTGTACCTGCCTGCCCTACACAATCGAGACTAACCTGCCACAGTCAGGGCAGACTTGGTGAAGAGGAAAACGAAGAGCTGGAGTTTGGCGGAAGTGTTCAAGAGCACATGAAACATGAGCGCTGTTGCCTCCCAACTTGTTTGTGAAACACAGCAACGCGTGCATGTATCACTGATTTAAAGAGCAGTAAACTGAGACCGAGCGAAAGAAGTGACCCCACTCTGTGTACACATAAACACTTCCTTCAGGTGCCTGTGAAATTCACTGCTTTAACTGTAGCTCATCGACAGCCCTCAAGAACATTCATGAATATGTTAATAAAAAAATAAATTTATGGCTCCAAATGTTTCTCAGAAAAAGCCCTGGAAAGAAAAGCCCAGGAAACATTCAGCCCTTTATGGGTGGATTGACCTAATGCTCTCAGCAGAAAGGCGTAACGGGGTGCAGAAGTGATGAATTTCTTACCTATGGAATTGAAGCTTCAGGTATCCGCCATGCAAGAAAAATAGTCTGATGGATAGGGGTTATACTTGGTTAGTCTGGTGAAATTGTATCCTAGACCTCTCCTGGGAAACAGCCCCAATTTATCCTCCTCAGGGTGCATAAGCATTTCTGACTGTCCTTTCAGTTCCTTATACGCTTGTCTCAGGTGACTAAATGACAGAAATAGATGTCTTCCTTTCAACGGCATTCTTGCACAGCTGAGTCCACCTTGGGATTCCTGTCCCCATGGCTTGCTTCACCTGCATTTACAAAATTTGCAGCACTGTGTCATGGGCTGTGCTTCTCTTACCACTTAGAAATACACTGACACTCATCATATTCACTTATATTCAGCCAGTCAAAACATTCCTGTTAGCTAAAATAAAAATAAAAATAAAAATAATGCATCTAATAGCTCTTGATGTCTGAGGATCTTGGAGCACACTTGAGTCTATGTGAACATAGCCTTGCAGCATTGTGGGGCAGGTCACTACTGATATCTCCAAGGCAAAGTAGAGGCACAAGAAATTAAGCAATATACTGCAGAGTACACAAACAGCAGAATGGCAGCCCAGGACATAACCTTCAGTCTTGGCTCTGGGGTACATGTTCTGGCTCTTACCAGAAACTCACTGAGAATTTTTACTGTGACAATATTTTAAGGAAACACGTTTCCCTGTGTTAGAGATCTGTAGAAAATCATTCATTTTTTGCCATTAAAAAGGTTTTATAAAATTCTTATTCATTTGAAGCTGAAAATAGTCAAATGTTACAGGTAGAAATAAATACACCTGGCAGGCAGGCTGTTGCCCTGCTTTCAACAAGGGCAGAATTTTTCCATATCTCCATTTTTGTTTTGGACTGATCCATCCTTTTGACACAGAACAGTTACATCTGGGTCTGCTAACACACCAGCTACCCCACAGCTGGCTGGTGACAGTTGCCCTATTTGTCCACTGTCTTCACAGAAA
Organism: Fregata magnificens; assembly: GCA_013389945.1. Lineage (NCBI taxonomy): Eukaryota > Metazoa > Chordata > Aves > Suliformes > Fregatidae > Fregata > Fregata magnificens. Next base: position 28,070 of record WAAD01029666.1, read on the forward strand.
GAAAGTGCTGCGCACTAGCTGCAGTTTGCTCTTTCACCTTCCAGTTTCAGCACAAGGCTGCATCTACCCAGCAGACCCAAAGCTGTGATGGACCTTCAGCCCACGCTCCCCTCGCAGGACAGCCCTGGCAAGCCGGGGAGCAGCACGGACCGGTCAGTCCATGCTGGGAGCTACCCTACCGCAGCTAACCTTTACCAGTACCCACCTACTTCGTCCAGATTCATACCTTCACTTTGCCTACCCGAGCTGTGATGGCACCCCTTGCCCATAATCCTCCTCCTTCGTGGCTCTGGGTCTTGGCAGCTCGGGGTAAGGCTGCGGACTGGGAAGCCCAAGTCCCAGCCGAGAGGTGGGATGTTGAGGTGTCTCCCCTCAGATGATGAAGGCCTTTTCTGAGTAGCAGCTCTTAAACATGAGTCCTCTCTACTTCCAAGAGCAAAAGAACTGTCAGATAAAATAAAATGACCAAAATACTGCAAAAATCACAGTCTGGTTCAGAAACTTCATTTAGAAGTGCCTAACTTGAAACACCATCACTGGGCTGACATTTTACATGTCTGAAAAGAAAAATATCTCATGCTACTTATAAAAAAGCGGCCACTCCAAATCACCAGATGCTTCTAAAGAGCATCTTCTCAGTGACACAGGCACACAATTTAATTTCTGAGCAAGGCTTTATCTCTTGGTTGCAGGTTTTCTCCTTGTGTGTAAGGCACAATTATCACTATCCTATTCAAGAACTTAAAATTCAAAATTAAGTCATAGAACTGTCAAGTCAAAGTAAACTTGTGTTGTAACTTTTGAGGATTGAATCTAAAAATGAATTCTGTCTTAAGTGTGGCATTTTGGAAATGGAGATCTGTCAGACCAAGACAGTGTATGTACGGTGCTGGGCTTATCAATATGTGAACCAAATTCTGCTCCCTCTTCTACATATTTGGTTCCTGTTGGTATCAAGTGTAGGTGGTATTAAGCCAGCATCTAGTAGAAGACTTTGGCTTCCATGTGATAGTCTTTTTCTAAAGTTATATCTGACTTGCATGGATTTGAAAATAAAGCATCTTACTATAAATTATAGGAGATTTTTACAACTTTCAATACTATTCCAGCTTGCAGATCCCGTGGAGTTATCACATCTACGAGCATTAATATAGCAACGGCAGGAGCTTCTGCTACCAGTTTCAGGCTTCTGCTGCTGAAAGAACCATACCATACTATCCTTTTCATAAGCTTCTTGCATTCTTTTAACAATAAGTAGGTGAATTTGCCCACTCCTTTTTAATGGGAACACTGTTCCAAGAACCTTCTTGTTCTAAGAGTTAGGAAATCTCTTCTAATTTCTGATCCAAATGCAGTCAGGCACAGTTTCTGTCCTTTTTTTCCCTACTGCTAACAGTGTCTTGTAGCTCTTTCCCCTTTGCAGTATTTATAGACATGAGCTGAAATCCTTTTGAGCCTTTGTTTGGCTAGGCTGATCCCACCACCTGTTCTCATCTCTCTCGTAGGATGGCCTCTCCAGTTCCCCAATTATTATTTTCTGCCCCTCTTCCGAATCAAAACAATTTTTCCTGGCTGTTAGTTACTGGAATTGTACACCCTCTTCCAGATGCTGTTTCACTTGGGCCTGCACCCAGGAATAGCCCTTGGAGCTACCTCTCCCCTTACACCCCGGCATTGCATGTACCCCCTTCATGGCTACCTCATGGTAGTTATGTGTCACTCTCTAAACAACCTACAGACAAGTCCTCTCTACTTTGGCTCTGGAGCTGTTCTGCCTTAATCATTACTTCCACAGATCTGATGAACTTCTGAGGAAACCATAGGAGTGGTGGCGTGGAAGTCTTGAATACTCACAGCTTCTCTTTTGTGCTGGGAGGGTTGTCCCTGTGTTGTGCTAGTGTGCAGACAAGGGAGAGGCCTTGGCCATAACCTCCGGCTCCCCGCTGCCTCGCAGCCTCCCATGCCCCAGGACATCCATCCTCCCACCATGCCATGCTGGGACTGTGCTGCACCAGCTCCTCTGGCTTCCCGGCTGTGTGCAGCGCAGACTCGGCCTCCAGAAATGGATGTGCCTTCACCTGGAAGGAGCCTCGTTGGCCACCTGCCCTGTTTGATGGGAAGGAAGCACCTCTGCAGGGCTGTCGGACCAGCACCTCTACCCCAGCTAAACCCCACAATGGCAGAGCAACGTGGGTCACTGTCCAGAACGTCTAACAGGGGACTCGGCAGGAGGCAGGAGACTTCCAGAAGATGTGGAAATAAAACCTCTTGGACTTCTGTGAGCTCCTTTTCTTTCTATATGTTCAGACACTTCCCTAGGTGAGGAGGCGCAAACTAAAGGGCCAAATACTGGAATTACAGGTAACACTTAAGCTCTGATATTTCTGGTGCTTCAGTAGGTCAGCTCTTTCGCAGCATGTTACACAGCACGGATGCTCACATGGATATGCGTTATGGGGAAGGGCCAAAGCATGAAGCTACAGTGGAGGCAGTGCCTCCTTGTCGGAATACCTGGAGCGTGGGGCTTCGCAGGGTGGCACAGCCTCCCAGCACCATGCAAGGCTGCAGCCCTTGCCTGGTGCAGCTGGGTGGTGAATCACTGCTGCTGTGGCAGGGCAGCAGCACACGGGGCAGGGTAGCTGTGGGGTGGTGGGAGGACCACGTGTCAGTCTCAACCACAGTGTGAAGCTTGTGTGGTCTGCACGGTACCCAGCCCTCCCCTTCCACCCCCCCAGCCCGAATTTGGGAGAACACTCATAGGAGAGATTTGCCTCAGTGTAAATAGGGGAGGCAGGTTTTGCTTTTTTTCTTCCTCGGGAAGCTACAGTATTTCTGCTCTTCAGTGGGATGGCTATTTCTGCGACTCATGAGGAGATACACAATGTTCTAAGGTTATATTGTCCGTTCCTAAAGGCATTATAACCCGTTGTCCTGTCCTGTCCCTTTACCTCTTCATTAACAGCAAGCACTTGGTTATCCTTTGCAGCTCTTTTATTGCTGACCAATTAACTTTGACACATTTTGGTGTGTTTGTTTCTCTGACTGGTCTTTGAGAGAAAGTGGAGGGCACCCACTGCAGGGAGCCCTATGAGTCCAAACGAGGAGCATGCCTGCATCCTGGGGCTCCCTTGTCCAGACACTGTGTCCAGCTCTGGTGGGGGCATAGCACTGGAGGTGCAGGAGCTGACCCAGGGGCCGCCTTCCTTACAGGTCAAACAAGAGGCAGTCAGGCCTTCGAAGGAGATTATTTGCCTCCCTGTGACACAAGGGAAGGGTACGGAAAATGAACTGAGCTCACAGGCAGGACCTGGGCCCCAGGGGAAATGCACAGTTGAGGGGTGTTTGTTCCCCAGGCAGGAATACGGCTTGGCACCTCCTGGCTCCTGCTAAACCATCTTCCAGTCCAGGAAGGTGGCACAGTACCTCCCAGAGGGGTTTTGTATGCTTGTCATATGGTGCTCGCTTGCCTATTTGAAAGGAAAACAGATTTCTCCTTGGAAGCATCCGTGAGGGAGCTCAGTGCCGTCGGCAGCAGGAGGGAAGGGGGCTGCCTTTCCCTTCAGCAGGGCATCAAAACCTTAACAAGGCGTTTTCAGGGGCTCTGCCTCGCAACTCCGCAAATAGGAGACAGGCTTTGAAATGCCTCCAAGTGAAACCGCTGCAAAATTTATGTAGGCAGAAGGTAATTACCCAGATTAGACTTTGGCTAAGGTGCAGGACGGACACTTTGTGGGGGAGTGTGCCACAGGATCTTAAATAACCACACACGGCCACTGCTTCCGTGACTTTACATTTTAGCTGAAATACTAATCTCCATTGTCAGAGCGGGCTGCAGCACCAGAGAGGACCAATGAGCCATTTGTCAGCGACTGCAGTCAGCAGCTCTGGCCAAGCCTTCGCAAGGGCTGTGCCCATCGCCCTCCCCTTCTGCAAAAGAGTAACTCCAGCAGCTCTTACCAACCTGAAAGATGAATCTTACCTTCCTTTTTTCCTTTTTCTAGGTTTTCTTCTTCCACATTCTTCTCTTCTCTCATCTGCCACTTTTCAGTATTGATTTTCTTCTATATCATCTTCTTTTTCTAGATCAGTTTTCACCTCCCATACAGAGAGTTTCCTCACTTCTCACTCTCCCTCTTTCATTAAGGTTTGGTTTTGGTTTTTTTAAACATTTTCTTGTCTTCCTCCAAATCCTCTCCATTGTGCTTTCCCTGAGCTCCCTCCCTATCTTTCATTCTCCCTTGCAACTGCTTAGCTGCTTCTGGCATTTGATTAAACATTTTGGTGTTTCTCATCCTTCACAAAGCTGCTGGGGACAAGGTCTGGGGTTGCAGGTCTCCTCCTGACTGTGGTCTGCATTCCAGCATTGCTCCCATCCTTAGAAGATCCCAAGCTCCAGCTTCCGTTTGGTCACGGGAGACTGACCATAGGTTGATTTTTATGCTATGGGAGCCTATGCAATTATAAAGGCAGCTAAAGACTAATTGCATGTACCATATTTCCTGTGATACTGGGTCTAGAAATACTTATGAGTTGTTGTGATCCTGAGGCAAGAGGAAAAATGTTGGGAAGTGTTTCAGTTAGTTATAAATTGCTTTTGGTATGTTCTAGTCAATAAATACAAAAGTAAAAAGGTATCTTCACCATTTTCTTGCCATAGCAGTAACATTCCTGACAATTCACTAATGGATCCCCTCTCCGTTATGCTTCATTTCCCTCCAGTAATTTGTTCCTCTTTCTTGGGAAATCTGTCTCATTAATATTTATAGATACAAGCTTACCTGTATTTTTTCAGTACCACTGCAATGTCGGGTAACCTTAAGTAATTACTTGTCTTTGGTGTGGTTTTATGTAAAATACTAATTCTGTTATTTATTGTTGAAATCAGCAAACTAATTAATATTTAGTAGTGCTTCTAAACATACATCTCCTCTTGCCTTTCAACGTTTTGGCCACTGCTCAGTTTTCTTCATGTTATCACTACCTTCACACTAGCTGAAGCACCCGGAACCATAACTAATCTGACAGAGGGAGAAGTCTAGTACTACATGAAGAAGGGCTATTCATGCCATCGCCTGTGATGTGATACCTCCAGCCGTGCATCTCCAAATGATATTAGCTCTGCTTCCACCATATCATATTCCCAGTTCACACCCTGCTTGTTGTTCAGCTGATATCATATGAAAGTCTTTCTCCACTTGAAGCTAGACTGCTTTTCAAGCTTCTCTCTCTGACTGAATGTCTGCACTGGGGTTAGTTCCACCTAGATACAGCAGTGTGCACTTGTACTGAATGGACCTCAGTTGACTAATTCTGCTGCATCCTTAAAATATCTACATTAATTTTTAACCTTTAAGTCAATATGAACTGCAGCTCTATCCACCACCCACTTCCCCTTCTGTTACATCAAGGTTTAGGACCTGGTATGCAACACCAGTGACCTGACACAGCCCACAGCTTAATTTTAGTTGTATATAGCCTTACGAACCATTTTTTCCCATGTCAGTAAGAAACTGCGCTAACATATGGGCCCAGGTACTATCCTCCAAGCAGGCTTGACGGGTGCAGCTGAGAAGGATCTCAGGTTCTTTCCCAGGGGACTTCCCTAATGCTCATGAAGTTGACGCAAACATCTGGTAGGTTTTCGCTCACAGAAACCCAGGACTATGTGTCTCCTTGAAAGCTTCAAACCACATTTATTGTAAATTCATTGAAAAAAGAAAAAAAGAAGAAGAAACCACAGGTTGGTAAACTATTACATCTCATTGTGAAGAACTTGTCCAGTGATGTGCAATCAGATATTGAAAAGAATATCTAAATAAGCAGCAATTTCTCAATAGAAATCTCATTAAATAAAAAAGAAAATTATTTCCATATTTACAGATTACAAGGCAAACGTATCCTTAAAGCATTGTTTCATATTTAGTGGGTTTATTTCTTTGAAATAAAAGAGAAATGGTTTGAATCTAAGAGCGTACTTTGGAAGCAGCTTGCTAGGCAGTCTATGTTACCACCAGTGAATGGACGAGTAGCCTCCCCTTGACCACTGCAGTGCTCTGCTTTTTCTGTCATCCAGGCTTTCACCGAAGGGCTTCTGGTACCTCCACCTATGAAATGAGGGTGGGGAGGGTGTTCATTACATTTGCTGTACAGTCTGGATGGCAAAATTCCTACCAGAGACACACTCCCAAGAGCCCTGTGCTACGCAGCATCTCCCGTAACAAGCCCGAACCTGGGAAAGTACCCCACTTTCTGTCAAAATCACAGTCGAATAGAAATCAGTGTGCTGAGAAAAGCCTGATCAGAGGAAAGCCTCCTCCCAAGTGCTTTCTTATGCTCACATTTCTAACAATGTTTTTTTATTAAATATACATGTACTAAAATTAATTGAGCTTGTGATATATCTGAGCCACAATCAGTTATCGAAATAGGATCTCTTACTTACCCGCCTTAATTGCTTTATGCTGCTTGCCCGAATTGCTTCCATAAGGTTGTCATGGAGAGACCTTTGTGGGGTGGAAGGACGGGTGGAGGGTCGTGAACCGTCCTCTGATTTTTTGTCTGAGACTGATTTTAGAGAATCTTTAATTTCTTTCAATATACTGTTCTCATGGTTTTTGCTTTTTTTGCCTTTTTTCTTTTTCTGTCCATTCTGTAAGGCTTTTTTTGAGCTTTCTTGCTGTTTGATGACTTCAGCTATATTCCTGGTTGGCACCTTCTTCTCTGGAATAACTGGGGGAGGAGGAGGAGGAGGAGGGGGAGGGGGAGGAGGAGGTGGTGGTGCAGGAGCTGGAGGCTGACTTTTCACTGGTGGTGCTTTCTTAGGGAGCTTTGGAGAGGACCAAGGTGAGCTCTTAGGTGACACATAAGGTGAGGATCGAGGCGTCCCCTTCTGCAAGACTTTGCTCTTTGGATTGATGGCTCCGTCACAACCAGAGTCTTGTTGCCGCTGCTCCTGCATACGCTTTTGCCTCTGTTTATCCATATTTCTTGTCAGGATACTTGTCATGCTCATTCTTGGGCCAGCAAGGTCAAAATGGTATCCAAGCTTGACCAGAGTGGTGTTCTCTTTCAAGAGTTTAACTATGTCCATTTCCACCTGGCTGCCCATGATGTGCCTTTGATTGTGGAACCGCAGTTCTGTTAGAACCTTGTTATTCTGCAAAGCTCTCATGATGGCCAGCACTCCTTTGCCTGTGATAAAATTTGACTCAATATTCAGACTAGTTATATGCTGATTTACTTTTAACATACCAGCAATAGCTATTGCAACGTTGTCATCAGCATGCGTATTAGCCAAGCTGAATGACTTAACCACTGTGTTGTCCCTCAGGGCTTGAGAAAATTGTATAAGCATCTGTGAAGTGATGTTTTCAATGTTGTTCAGATTGACCTCCGTAGTGTCAGGGTCATTGCTCCTAACTTTTTCCAAAGCATCCTCAATAACTGTTGGGTTTCCACAAGGGTGGATGGCACTGCTTTTTAAGCTCAGATTATCGGTATCTTTTCCATCATGGCCATTGAGTAAGTTTTCATTGTCCTTTGCGCCAGTACACTTTTTGCGTCTAATGTGGTCAGAACTCCTGCTGTCCTCAGGCCTTTCACCAGCTGCAGCATTTTGCTTTTCTTCATCCTCATCATCACTCTCATCTTCATCTTCCTCCTCATCTTCTTCTTCTTCTTCTTCATCATCCTCTTCGGTATATGCCTCCTCAGACACTTCACTATTGCTTTCTGTGAAATATTCTTCTTGAATGTCTTCTGAATTGTCTTCTTCTTGCTCAGAATCCTGAACAGGAATGTAGGTGTGGGTGTTAAACATGATTGCAGTAACGTACCCACTGACTTTTTGCACAAAAACAGTTATCTTGAAACTATATAAGTTAATGTTGAAAGCTAAAAATAAATCCCCAGAGACAGAGACAGTTAGGAGAACAGAAAATGTTTCAGCACCTGACACCTTTTTAACATTATTTCCTTCATATTCTTTAGAAGACAAATGCTTAGCATAAATTGGAACAGTTTTACTGACGTCAATGATTTCTGCCAAGAGAAAATTTGACACAAGACATTGCAACATAGGCATACGTTATGTTTTCTATGTGTTGGCATGTCCACAAGGGGATATATATTTGGAACCTTGCCAGCAGAAACACAAGACAGCAATTTCAGAATGGACATGATCTATGAGCAACAAGTTTCTTCATTTCATAAGGATTAGACATCTGTGTCAATGCTCAGACTCCCTTGCATATGTTAGTACATCTAAAAAGGCTAAAGACTGCCACGATTTAGAATAAAAATAGTGTCTGCATGTGTAAACATGCATATTGACATGCAAAATAATACAGAATTACAGAAGTCATGTTGAAAAGATGCTGGATGCATTACATGGGCTATACACACTTAGAAGCTGTTTGTGAAGAAAAGATTCAGACACATTCCCACAGGTAACAAGTAATCACATGTCAATAATCCCCAAATTTCTTCATGTTTGCCAAGAGCTAAGACTGTGCTCACCACCAGCTGTCGCAGGTCAGCTGCCATACTGTAACTTGTTATAACTCATTGCCTACAGAGTAAACTGAGTGTTTTTCTAAAACCCAAGGTTATTTTAGTGTGTTTGGTGGACACCAAGAAGGCAATTTTGGAACCACTTCTCAAAGCTCTGCCTGGTGCCCTTAGCAGTTATGGTGGCAAAAGACAATTCTCTGCGCAGGAGCAGCAAAAGATTGGCACCCCAGGAAAGTCTCACTCTCCACCTGGAGGACTCCAGAAGCACGGCAGTGTTGTATGGGCCGTGGCTGAACCCGCATGCTATGACCAACCTTAAACCTCTTGCCCAAAAAGATCTGCCATGTCCTGTTTTGTCTACTGGACAAGCCATAGCATATGCCTTTTTATTTACATTTGTAAATGTTTATAAAAATTTGGATGAAATATAATTGTTCCGTATGCACTACTTTAGCAACATTCATATTTTAGTCTTTGTAAAACACCAGAGGGTATTTTATAAAGTGAGTACACTCTGCGGAGATATAGCCATTCTGTTTTGTGTTTCTGGAAAACAAAAATGTTACTAACATGACAGCCTATTTTAAGAAAACCTGTGCAGTTTTAGGTTTGCTTAATTATCCAGCTCTAAAAATGCAGGGAAAGGTTAAAATAATAGTAATGACAGATTGCATGGTACTGTTTCACAATCTTAAGCATATTTCTGTGTTGGGACACATGCACAACAGACAGTAATTGCAATGTTTGCAGAAGCGTGCCTCTAATAAAACGGGACATTGAGCAGCTGCAGCCTGACGTTCCTGAGCGTTGAGCACCCAGAGGGCTTGCAGGGTCCGACCCCATTGCTTCTCCTGTGGATCATGTGTGGGAAGGCCTTTACACTGAGAGATGCCCTGCTACATATAGAAACAGGGCTGTGTTTAAGCTAGGTTTATTATGGGACTAAAATTTATATCTGTAGCTGCTATACATATATGCAGGCTTTTAAAAGCTGAAAACACCAGGTATCCAGGAACCTGTCTTCACGGCTTATGCTTTTATCTATCCAGGAATATATACTAAAGCCTTCAACACAGCTGCAGATGAGCAGAAGTTGGTGCCTCTAAATGGACTGCTAATATGCTTGATGACACTAGATTAATAAAAAACCCCTTGATTTTCTTTTTTGAGTGGCATTTCAGGGGTGAAAGGCGGAATTTAGTTTCCTGTCACGTACATTGTTTGGTGTCATAACAATCTGCACAGTAATTTTGAAATCGAGTACTCTTCTCTTTGCAGATCCATAGAGGCATGCTCTGTTATTGTGGCAGCATTTCAGTACAGGACTGCTGCAGGCAGCCTGCAGGGCTTCATCTTACTCGTAGTAGGAACTCGATGAAAAGTTAGGACTAAGATAGTCAATGCAGAGAGGTAAATATGTCTGGAGGGCAAGTCATTCACCCTAAAAGGCTATCTGCAGGATGTTTGCCTTCTGGAGGGGCTGATCTCTCACCACTAACTAAAGAAGGAGCACGAATAACCATCTTAGATAAGGTGTCTAACTTTCAGACAGTTGAGGGCAAGAAGTAAATTGCTTTCAAGAAACTCAGAAGGAGCTTTCTTACTGCCTTCAGTGGAGAGAGCCTTTGTGCCCTCTACATCAGCGTGTGAACATTTTCATATTTACGGATGCATTTAAGAAGTTTCTTCTCAGATCAAAAAGTATAGAGGCTTTTGCTAGCACTTTGAGGTTTAGCCGTACCCATCACTAATGTTGTATAGACACGAAAAAGTAAAAAAAATCCTGCCATTGTATAAGACACTGAACTAGACCTGTTGAGAAGGTTTTTTGGAACTGTCCAGGTTTTGAGTTCCAGGCTCAGCTGGAAATAAACATTAATCTTGCCATTGCCTCCCTAGGACTTGACAAACAAGGAGTGAAGTCAACGTCTGCAAGCTGATACTAATGGTCTGATGACAGCTAGTGGTCTGTGCACTTGCCTGCAAAGACATTACACCACCATTCACGAGCAGGAGAAAACACGTAGGTGTAAAGAAATCCTGGATGTTATTGTTGCAGGCTAATTTAATCCAGGTGATTTTTCTCTAGGAGAATATTTTACCTAATGCACAAACTGCAATTATTTCCTTGCAAATGAACTGAGCTCCTGAATCAAGGCTGTTAGAAGTCCTGAGTCCAGTTTTGCTGTCTTTGCCTTTTTTTGTATTATTTTCTACTTAAACATGAGGAAATGTGTCCTTATAAACAGAGTCAGAGCTTGGTATGAAGCAGGGTTTAAAAATCAAAAAGCTACTCACATCCCCAAGTCCCCACTTTGCTTTGAAGTTACAGGGAGCCAACATGAAAACAGAAGCTGCTTTTTGACAGAGCTCAGTCCCACAAATTGTTTTAGCAAGGGCCCGGGGGATGCCCACATGGACATTAGCGTAGACTGATAGCGCTCATTGCCTGCTAGGACTGAGCCCTTCACTCCTGCCCAGCTGTACTTTTTATTTGCAGTTCAGGCACCAGCTTTTATTATTAACATTTTTAGTTTGTGGACAAATTGCCTAAAAAGCACTGCTGGTTGTTTTTTGGGGAATAGAGATAAATGGTTTGGCTGATGACTCTACCCCAGGCCACTTTTAACATAACTTACAGCTACCCTCTGACAACAGTTGCCAGAAGACTCCCGAGCCGTGCCAAGGATCCTCAGCAGGAACAAAGCAACATAAGCTGCTGACCGCAATGCAGCTTCCTTCCAGCGAGCACAAAGCCTGGCAGCCGCTTACTCGACTTCTGACATAACATGTATTCAAAATTATCTTCCTGACGTGCTTCTCAGCAGTCAATACTGATTTTTTTGAAGGAAAGAAAAAGGCACTTTTTTTACCTTTTAAACAAAATCAAATGTTATCCAAAAGTCCACATCGCTACTTGGCAATAATTTCTAACATGCCCTTTAAAATTTTTCCTATTTTAATCATTAATGGTAGTTTTTACTGACTTTCTTCTGTTCTCAACTGAGCATTTAAGGTACCTCCAGAGAGAGCAAAAACTCCCTGAGCTAATACGCAGCGCTTTAGCAGGCTCAAAAGTATGACTAACCATGTTCTTAAAAATGCTACAAGAGACTGAAAGAAAATGAAAACAGTCAGCGAGATCATGCCAGGGAAGAACAAACCCAAACATTTCTAGGAAACAGCAAATGCCTCAGCGTCTTACCTTGTCGCACGCACCCAATCTCTCTTTTTCTAAGAGTTTCCTGGTCTCCCTCTCCCAATAGGCCATCAGCGCTTCCCTGCTGAAAGTCCCCGTCGGTGTTTTCTCTGTCAGGCTCTTCTGCCGTTGTCCCACCGGAAGGTTACGGTCAGGCTCTATGTCCTCCAGCTCCCGCTCCAGCTCCTTCAGCTCCTCTTCAGTGAGAGAAGCGAGGAGCTCATCTTCATCAATGTCTTCATATTTACTGAGCTCTCTTCTGTAGCCAAAGGTAGACATGGTCCCACTTGGTCAGGCTGGTACAAACCTGAAATGACTAGGCATTCAAGAAGGCTGAAGCAAGCAAGCTGTGTCTCGTTTGGTCAGCAACTGTTTCCCTGCGTAGTGGAGGCACCCTTTTAAGAGTAATCATCGGGGGCTTACGACAATGCACGAAGGGATGAAAGCATGCTCCGTTTTAAGCATCAGACGTCAGCTAGACATCTGAACAGCAAGAATGTCCCAACACTAGTGTTTGCAGGTCCCTTGAAGAGGGGGATTATTGACACACTGGCCATGGCCATATTTAGAGCAGGCGGCTAGCAGGAGAATACCAGCCTCACGGACGGGGGGGCAGCAGCAAATAAAACCCTGGGCGCATTTACACCGACTTCATGTCCAAACTGCAGTAGCGAAAGAATAATGCAAATCCATTTAATCCTGCGCTGCCACAGGGGTTGGAAATAAAACACCCTCGCCGTTGTTCACCGGACTTCCTCTCGTTTTCACGGTTTTCAAGTGGAACCATATTGCTATTCTGCCAAGGTGTTTGCAGGCGGTTGGGATCAGTGGGAAGGCAGCCCGAGGGGAGGAGGTCGGCGTGCCGGCACCCGCAGGGAGCACTGCTCCAGCAACGTCGCACCTCGCCTGTAACAAATCACACAACTGGATTATTTATTAATTCCCCTTTTTTTTCCAAGGGTGATCGGAGGGACAATCAGCTTGACATGTCCATTTGGAGCACCTGTGAGATTTTTTTTTCATGTGGAGAATTGTGTTCTGCTGGGGGAGTGAGCAGAGTCCCCCAGAGCTTTAGGGGGAACCAGCCCTGGGTGGACAGCAGGGCTCTGTCTTCATCACTCCTGACAGCCCCTAGGAAATGAAGGCCTCTAGTGGCTATTTTAGTTAATGGCTATTGCTTGCTGTAGCTGACTGATGTGCAGCTGCAGAGTGCCCTTCAATTCTTAATTTTAGATGTATATCTACATTATCATGTCTGCTAATAAATGATACATTATTCTGATATTATTTTTATAGATAGGTATCTTCCAATGTATGAAACTACAGAATGAAATGTTAAACTTCACATTGTTTTTTTCTTTTCTCTATTAGCAGTGAATGATGGTGAACTAGCAACTTTTTCTGAAATGTGCAGGCCAGCAATATCTGCAAACCTGTGTTGTGAGAGACAGAGAGGGAGATCAAGAGAGAAAGATAGAGAAAAGGTTGGGTTTGGTACAGGGAGGTAGGAGCACATCTATAACAACATATATCAACCTTATTAAATGATAACACACAATGAGCTTATTTTTAGATAGCCAAGTCAGTATTTAATGGAAATGTAAGTGAAAAAAATTTGAAGTGTTGTTCTTGTCGAACATCATCTCTTTTTTGTTAGTAGCGATTGGACACCTGAACTGATGTATGATGTTTAGCCAAATTGCTCATTTAGTTTTATTATTATGCATATTGCTTTACTGGCAATGGAGAGAGAAGATTGAGCATGATTTTCATAAACAGATCTGATAAAGAAATTACATTTTTCCTTTGATCATTTTTCTATATGAATTTCATGCGGTTTATCTTGCTCAAGAAGTAGGATGAAAGCTTACAAGCTTAGTCTTCCCTAACACATGAAATACATTAATAAAGCAGAGTAAAGAATATTGTGCACCTTAAACTAAAATAAATATTTGCAGGTCATTTACATTGAGCAAATCTTTGCATAAAATAAAAAGGAGGAAGATGCAAAACAGTTTGGCTTATGGAGCTAAGTGTGTTACCTTCATGGTATAAGATACTGTGATGGGTCACCTGTGTCTAGACAAGTCAGTGGGTCAGCAGAAGTTCTGTTCACTCTTTCAGCTGCACTTGCAGAAACGATGCTTAGGCCAAATTCTGCAAAATGTGAAACAGCAGGAAAAAAAATAATAAGTACCTTTTTTCTTTTAACTTTGAATTGTGAATGCTGACATTGGCATTAATTAAATGTATATAACAGAACTCCAAGCAATTTTATTTCTTCAGTATGTCTAGAACAATGGTTTCACTTTGTCTTCATTGGAGTTAGCCAGAGAAGCAGCAGAATAAAATTACCTTCCTTGGGCACATTTTTGCAGACAACATTTTGTTGCAAACATTTTTAGATGGAGTTGGTTAGAAAATTTGCACTGGACAGATTTTCTTTTGGAAAATGCTGATTGAAACTGAAACGCTTTTAAAAATGTGCTATATTTTATTAGTACGATGTTGCCACATAAAACATGGATATGCATAATACTAAAAGCAAAAACATACTGTTAAAAATGAAATCTACTCAAATATACTGTTTCCCAGAAAATTCTGAGCTTTCTGCTTTTCCTTTTTTCCTCAGATACAATGAAATTTGTAAGCCTCTGAATTTTCCTGGGCTGAGAGTCCATAATACAAACATACAGATACCTGAATTGTCTATTTAATGTTTTCTATGTATAATTCAAATTTTCCAAACTCAAAGGAACTTCAAAAAGCAACATGCATTACTCACTTGTAAAACAATATTCCAAAGGAAGATTTAGATTGGCAGCAACATGAATATTACCTTCAATGTTACTCCTTGCTGAGGCATGATACAACACAGGGCCAGTGGTGATGTTTTTCTATATATAAAATGTCAGTGGTGTCCATTCCAGCCATGAGAGAAGAGAATTTAAAGATGTTACTAAAGATGGACAAGGTATTTTATTGTAAGTGTCCCCCCTGAAGCAGGGGGAAAATTGGCACAGTTAGGTGAGGTTATAAGAGGTTTGGGTCCTTTCTTAATCCTGTACATGTCACTCATGGCAATTTAGGATCCATTCTTTATACGGAGATGGCCAAGGGTGAAGACCCATGAACACTTCCTACAACAATTTTAGTAAAAGTAATAAGGCTGTAGCACATGGCAAATTACACACACAAAAAGGATGCTAAAACTGTAAAGCTAAGGACTCACAGGTCAGAAAATGTGGCAATATTTGTCCTTGCTTGTTGATGAGCACTGAAACATAGTCCTTAATTCCATAATTCTGTAATCATATACTTTGTTCCTAGACCCATGCATGAGTCCCCAGGACCTTTACTCTTGTTCGGTGTACAGGAGCGATCATGCACTTTTAATAAACAGCCTTTCAGCATTTTGTTTTGCCCCTGTTCTTCAGCATATCAAGACTACCAATGGCTTTATTTGTCCAGCAGCCCTTTCAGGAGACGTGAGGGTGTTACCGCCCTTGTGAGGAGGAAGAATAGAGGTACAGAGATCTTAAGATTGAAAGTACTCACTAATCTGGAGTTTAGGATTCCCTGTTTGGGGGTATTTGGCATTATGCAGCACTTCAGCTGGTCAGGGCTCAGTTCCTGTGCGCACCAGCCACTGATGAAGCTGCCCACCACTTTGACAGTTCAGACCACAGATTAACACTCAAAAGATTTAATTATGATTAAATTGAGTTGTCCAACTTCTGAGAGGAACTCTGCTGCAAAGGCAGGAGTGATTGTGTTTTCCTGTTAGTAGCATTCCTGCCCAAAACTTTTTGTTCTTGTTCCACAGTCCTGTTTCACAGGCATTATACGTGTTCAGATTTCTGAAAAAAACTAGCAAAAAAACCCCAGTCTGAGCATCCTGTTACACGTCCCAGGCTACGTGTTCGATCACACCATTATAAACAGTTTAGGAAGAGACCTTGTTGTAGCGAGGTGGCACAGTGAACTTCCTTCCACCACAGAAGGCAGGAGAGCAGAGCGTGAGCCATATGTAGTACACGAGGGCAGGTTTATACTGGCTGCACTGACGTCTGTTTAGGTTGAATCCTCCAAAGTGCTTCGCCACCTCCTAACAGAAAACCCAAACTCACCTCCCTAACGCCCTGCTGAAATCCTGTATGCAGGGAATAAACCATTTCACATGTAGGCCATGAAAACTCATCACTCAATCAACAGAATTATGAAAAGGTTTGTTCCCTTCAGGACCTGGGCTAAGATGAGAGAAAATAGGAAGTGGGAGCGCCCATTTAATAGGAGCAGGATTCACTCTGCCATTGCAGATACTTGGCACCCAGGTTCCTGCCTTCGAGCGGGACGGAGCCCACTCAGCAGCAGCTAGATTGCAGACAAGACTTTCAATCTTTTCTAGCCTGGGTGATCTGTTTTCTTGGTTTTAAAAGAAGAAACACTTCTAAATGTTTTTTTCCTAGCAATGAACTATTTCAAGCAGCAGCCTAGGAAACTTTGTTCGGCTTCTCACACGTTTCCACACTTTGGACACGTTGGCCCAATGGCTGAAAGGACACAAGCAACACCTGAGGGGTGGTACTCAGCCCCCAGCAGGGCAAAGCCCACCGATTAAATTTTACTTCCACTTGGGTGAGTGCAGGGAAAACTACAGGCAAGCAAAGAGAGGGCTGCACAACCTTGTCCTTAGGCGCGGGACACGGCCGACCCCAGGAGAGTGGCTATTTCAGTCACGGCTCCTGAGGACAGCCTGTCAGACAGATGCGTTGGCTCGTACTGAGCTGCAGTCCCACGCGGCAGGAACAGGTCCAATTGCCATAGAGCACATTAAAAACAATGCATCACAGCATGTCTGGGCTTTCCCCATCTCACTCGCTGCCCTTCTGCCTGCGGTGCTTGCTCCCACCTCCCCCCACCGCTTTTGCACCCCTCATTCCTCAACCAGCTCCTTCCCTCCTGCCACCCCCTCACGCAGACCCTGAGGCATCAGCCCCTGAGCTCTCCCACCTTCCCCTTTCCTGCCTCCTTGATGCCGGGCTGCCTTCTCCACCCCTGGCCCTGCAGGCCCCCCTCGCCTGCCCTCCCTGCGCAGCCCCTCGCTGTCATCACCCGCCTCTGCAGCCTGTTCCCTGACCTCTCCTTCCCTCCCCTCCTCGCACGTCCCCTGTCCTGCCCCTGTGCTCCTCGCTGCCTTCCTTCCCCCTCCCGCCTATATCAATTGAGATAGATACATATGTGGGGGTGTGTGTGTGTGTGTCTCAATTTCTGTATGCTGCTTGTACAAGCCCAGGTTGAATGCAGAGTCCAAATCGGCCTGAAGAGACAAAGGGTCAGCAACCTGGCATCTAAACAGGACCGCGAGGCAGACTGATGGGACAAGCTGTAGCTCTTTCTCCCAGGAGACCAGCGTAACTTGTGAAAATTGTGCACGCCATACTGTTCCTGAAAAGGATGTGTCATCACCTACATTTAACAGTGGTATCAGCAGAGCAAATGGGATAAAGCATGCTCTGAAGGCATTTGAAGGAACAATTTTTCAGCTGCTTTTCTCTATGCCAGATGATTCTGTTGTCCAGTCCATCTCTCCTGGTGATGCTGTAAACAAGGAGTCACATGGGAGAAAAAGATCTTTCCCTTCATCCATGCTGGGGAAACAAAAAATGGGGTACGTTTAAAGATGACCCTGATCCAAAACCAGTCTTTGCTTGGGGATTGGACTCAGCATCCTAACTCAAAGACAAATTTTTCCCACTGATCCCCTGCAGCACACTCCAGGCTACCAGGAAGGCAGATTCCAGGTCCAGATTGTAGCTTAACAACTCGGACCCATCGCAGTGATCAGCTTTCACTCAAAAACACGTGCATGTGGGCTGCCTTATTGCTCAGATTAGTTTTGAAAACAGCCTTCCCAACAGCTGCTGGGGACATAACCAGAAGTCTATATACAACACTATACACTAACAAGCCATGGGGCAACCACTAATCTAAGCTATTTTGATGGCGGGGGTGCTTGGGTTGCCTTGCTTACCAAGAAGACAGAAGAGTCATAGTGAGTGACGCATTGAATGGGCTCTTATAGTGCTGCTGACGGGAAGAGCATAAGGATGCATTTTGGAAGGGGAGTCAAGAGGTCAACCTGGCTGCAGGGAAGCACCGGGGGAAAAAATTCATCTGGGTGCAAATAAAAATGTTTCTAGACTACCAAATTCGTCAACCTTTGATTAAAAGAAGGAAAACTCACTGCTCACATTGCACAGGCACCCGGTGTCCTTCGTGCATGGACCCTGAAGGTCCATTTGATTACACAGAGAGGCATGCAGCTGGGTGCCAAGGGTGCAACAGACTCAGGGTTTATTGCCCCTTTTGCCTACCTGAATCACACTGAAATAGGGAAGGCAAGGGGGACAAATTTTACTGAATAAACGTCATTCCCATTCCCAGTTTTCTTTCCTTCCTACACAGCCAATACTTTTTAATCATCTTGTGTCAGTACAATGTCATGTTCTGTAATAACAGTGCGAGATGAACCTGCTTATCTTTGACAGCACAAACAATTCCTGCCAGGGTTTTGCTCAAAGCAAGTGCTTCTCTGCATCTCTGCAGACTGGCCATTTCCTTGGTGCCAGTTTTTACCACACCAAAAAGATAAACTGCTTTGTACACAATGATGATCTTAATGCTCGTGCTTTCATATAGCTGCTCTTATCCTTCAGGAAGAATCTCAGTGTGCTTTACAAACACTGCCAGCAGATTTACAAACTATATATAGAAATCATTTCACTTGCTACTGATGCACAGACATAGGGTGACCACAGCAGCTGTTTGGCATTACATCGCGATATTGCTCAACAGGTTTGGACAGGAAGTAGAGGCCACTGTATTGCAAAGAAAGCAGCAGAGGAACTGCTGCACGCACAAAAAATGTGGGTTTTGGAAGTGCGGTTTGAATGGGACGCTGTTTAGGCATCTGCAGTTAGCCTATTCTTTCCCCAAAAAACATGATAAAATAGGTAACGTCTGCCAATGTAAGCATTATATTATTTGTGTTGGTATTTGCAAGTATGCCGTATTTGCATGTCCAGGTCAGGTAGTTATTAAATTATAAGTGATTATAAAAGTGCATGGAATTAATCCTTTGTTGAATGCCTTAGTCCCAGACGGTTCTCCCGTGTAGCTTAGCCAAACCTACAGTTTGCCATTCAGACAAAAAATTGTCTCTATTTCTTTATACACAGAGAGCAACAGAGGTACTTACTTCTATATTTAGCATTTCCTTGGGTTTTGTCACTTTTTTTAACAGTGTGTGTTTATGAAGATTTTTTTTTCAAAAGGAGATCCCAGCAATATAAACAAGTGATGTAATTCATAGGGAATTAAATAAAAGCAGCAATACTAAGTAAGTAAATTCTCTACATTATTGTCTTTATTTATGTCTATTTTTTAAATAGTCTGTATTAATGATGATGGGAGTTCTGGGCACCATATCTACCATGGACATAATATGCAGACAGAAGGCAATGGTTTTGCCCGATCAAATGTAGAGATTCCTACTGAAAATGTGAATTTTGAAAATTAAATGTAGATACCTTGTATGTGTCACCAGAGCTACACTGTTATATCAGTCTTATGACTACTAACAATTTACTAATATATTTTTACAGATTTCAGGAGAACCACAAAACACAGGTTCCTCAGGGAATATTTCTGCTGATCTAAGTACCTCTTTTGCTGGTGTGAGTGACACTTAAAGGAGCATTTCAGAGAGAAAATGCTTCCCATTGCAATATATACTTTTAAATATTTACACAGTAATTTGGTGCACTTACTTACCCATGTACTTCTTTCTGATTTACCCAGCATTTGCCCTGGTAAAGAATCGGTATGGATTTCCTTGAAGACTGCTCCACGCATTTGGAGACAGACGGTGTATTTTTGAATCAAGGCAGAAAAGGCCTCTGAAGGATGGACACCTTGGGTGGCAGGGTACCAGTTTTAATTACTGCAGCCTAAACAAACAATTTCCAGTAGAAGGAGAGAAAACAAGCCAGAATAGCGCCATTAAGGCTGAAAATCACTTTGGCTGGAATTACTTTCCTTGATACCATTTTCCTGAGCAGAGATCTATCTGTCCTAAGGCTCACAGGAAAAAAGAAGTGGGGGAGGCTTTGAAAGGACTGATTCAGCAGGCAGAGTACACCAGGAAGGCAAAGCTAGCTACACAGAAGACACAGAAGGGAGGGCAAGAGGCTGTTGGTTAGGAGCATATTAAAGGGAGTGACAGAAAAGCAAAAGAGATGAGAGCTGTTCTACAGAGATAAGCACTCATGAATTTATGCCACTTTTCTCCATGTAAACCATCAACAGCTGGAATTTTGAGAGGCCTTTTTCGACCCCAAGTAAGAGTCAGAAAAAATCCCTTTGCCCTACCCCAGGGTAGACACAAAAGAGCCCGTGGCTTCGTGGCTGTGTTTTTCCATGCATGACTCCCATACTATCAGCAATAGCCTGAGAAAGGGCAGCTCAGGCACAAAGAGCCCAAGCCAGAACACCGCCTGCTGCAGTGAAACACTAAAATTGTTCCCCCTTGATACCCAGAACAAGGATCTGCTGTGCCAGCTCCCAAGATTAGATGGTAGCCAGCGCATGAAGTTTTACGGAAGGCACACAACATTATAGTCCCTACAGGGAATAGCTGGTCATATACAGAACTCATGGCTATGGTTTGCTCCTTCACCGAGCTATGAAAACACTTACAGCTACAAAGTCCATCTCGCTGGTGCTGCAAAGGCTGACGTAACCACTGTTGAATGTCTGGCTCCTTGGAGAGCTCATCAGTCTGGTGCAGCTGCTTGTGTCAGATTTTATGAGAAACAGAGGCCAAATAATACCTCTGCTTTCAAACATTGTCCCCAAACCGATAGGAGTCCCTACCCCAGAGCATGCCTGAATCAATGCCAGGGCATTTAATTACTTCTAGCCAACATCATCCATGGGGTGGACATGCCATGGAATTGGGTTGCGGTGGAACACCCCATGAGTCACACCCAAATAGCGGAGAAAATTAAGTCCCAGCATTGCAAGAGTTCAATCACAGTCCAAGCAGGGAAAAAAGGAGTAGTTTTTTTCCTACCAATTTCTTCTTCCAGCTGGGGCTGCTGCCTTTGCCTCTTTTCACCCAACCACCAGTCCTGGACCAGTTACATTTCCTGCTACCACCGGCATGTACTTAACTCCATAAAAGTAGTATTCAATGGTCTGGCTGCAAAACATGGGAGTCAAAAGACTTGTGTTCAATTCCTAGCTGTGCCATAAGCATGACATGGGGTAAACAGCTCCCTTTCTGTGTCTATCTCGCCTTGTATTCCATTTAAAATGAAGTCTTGCCCCTGCTGCCTCCATTCAGTTCACAGATACCTTGAAAGCATTAAAGATGCTTTCTCATAATGCTGTACTTTCTTTAGCATGTGTGTGTGGGGGGGAAGTCTTCAATAAATAAACAACTTCAATGTTGAAGGACAGAAAAGCTTTAAAACAGGATTAGGCCACCTTCTATAACAGGCTACCAAACAACAAAAAGGGCCCAGATGCATTGTTTAAAAGATAAACACAGTAATATCGTGTCTTTTTAGCTTACCTAATGATATTCTAAGGACTAGTTCATGATATTTTAAACACTTGGGGCAATGCTCTGTCCTAGAGCTGAATGCTTTGATGCCACAGGCAATGTAACTATTGCCTGAGGCGTGTATAAAGTCCTAAATATAAATCTTGGCCCATGAACTAAAATTACTAATGGAATTTGGCTCTAGCCACAGAAAGGGTTTAAAATCTCCTGTCTAAAGCCCTATTTGATCATGTTTCCTTTGCTGGTTGCAGTATACTGTATCAGATATGTGACTACCCAGATTCTTGTGTTGTGGTCACTGTATTCATTAAAATTACCGCTATTTAAGACTTATTATTAAGCCCATATTTCTGTTTAGGAATTCCCACATAGAAATATCAGTTTATAGGTTATGCAGCATATATGCATTTAGCCTGGTATGTCCAGGATGTATGGGCTGGTGGAGCCTTGACTGTGGACAACTGTGTTGGGTTCACTGGGCACTCTGTGCTCAGGCCATGCCTGGAGTCACCAGTCACCCAGGACATCCTCCTGTCAGGGACCTGGCCCAGATGCCAGATACCTAGAAATTTTTCAGAAGTGATCAAATTCTTCTTTTTCACCCTGGTCAAAATTTCAGGCAAAAAAATAGAGGATGTGTCTTGGGAAGCCAGATGAATAGTAGCCCTAGTGAGAGCCGAAGCAACAACTAAGCCTTCTGTTCAACATGTCCCAGACCAGTAATTTTCACTCCTTCCATTTGCTTCTGTAAATCTGTTGTGAGGATGGACAGACCCACAAAGGACTGATATAGCTGCCTTTCGAAGTGGAATTTACATCTCTGGCTGAGGAGTTAACAAGTTATATATGACAATGACATCCAGCAAATAAGAAGTTCTGAAGAACAGGGAGAGCCAGTGTAGGGAGCAGGGCAGAAGGATGCCTGAGCTGATCTTTGGTTTGTGTGAGTGTGTGTATGTGTGTGATAACCAGTGTACCTCTTAGATTACATGTTTAGCTAAACTCTGACTATGCACTATGTAATCCTGACATCCATCACCCGAATTCTTTTCTTAGTTTAGGGGGTTTGGATTCTTTTTTCTTTTTTCTTTTTTTCCCCAAGATGGAAGGGATGGTAGAACAGCAAAGGGAGTAAGTGCAATCCAGTTTTAATAGAATAATTTAAAGAATATTTAATCAGATGTGTTTTTCCCTAGACGTCCATACTCATACTGCCAAATGCATAACAGCACGACGGAGGGTGTTGTTTAGTCTGGTCAAGAAGTGATCTGTCAAACTCTGTAGGAACCATAATTAAAGATACGACATTGCAACATTTCTCAACCGAGGGGATATGTTGCTTGATTTCCTGGTTTGTTTGTCCATCAAAATCTATTCTTTATTTAAAACAGCCTACTTAAAGCCCCTCAAATTTTGCCAAGCCTAGAAACATGCAGTACTGGCACACACAGCAGTTGTACCTTGGAGCAAACACTTTGCAAAAATAGCTAAAAAGAACCTTTTAAGTGTTTGGAGAATTTTATAATAGGACCATGATCTTCAAAGTACAAAATGTGCTACATTTCAGGCCAATTCCATGACAGAGACGTGCATTTAGTGTTTTAATTTTCTTTGCCAAGCTAAATTAGACATTTATCTTCTTTTACACATAAACTAATGCCACAAACTGAGAGCAGCAATTATATTGATCATCTTCATTGGGATGTCCATCATGAAAATTCTTCTTTTATCCTTTATTCACCTGAATTCCCATTTAGAGTGTACTGTTCTACATAATTATTTTAGCATCCTTGTTCTGATTTTAGCCTATATTTGGATAGTACAATCTTGTGTTAAAACATGAGCTTTAATGTACTAATTTTGAAGAAAAATTTGTTCCCATAAAAGAAAAGAACTATTAACAACAAGTATCAGAATGTTGTGAATGTATATGAAACACGAAGCAGCTCTTTAGCTAGTAAAAAATAGTGAGGAAATGAGTCAAATTACAGGCTGTATGCAGTTATTTTTAAAAACTATTCTAACTGTATCCCTTTTCCATACAGATCATATTCTTTATACAGGATATAGTTCTTGAGAACTGGTGGAAGTGGAAACTTCTTCATGGATGACAGTTTCTGGAGTCTCCTTAACCCCAAGAGTTTACGTATTTTCAGGCGACAGAGATGTTTCAATGGGCGAGGATTATCTAAAAATAATAGTGAGAGAGAAATGGTGGAAAAATCAATGCCATTAACAATGATTGTAAGCCAGTTCACAATCTCAAAACATGCTCTAATAAAATTAATATGAAAATCTATGACCTTAGGGCGTTATTATTTTGCCACTTCTGAATAAAATACCGTTCTTTCCAATTCAGAATTGTGATAATACACAATGCTGGTATTAATCAAACTTCTTCTGTCAGATATACGCTTAACATTATTGTCTCACTTTTGGAAATATGCACACTGTACTCTGTCTCCAAAGCACACATGTGAACACCTAAACCAGGACTTTCTTTAGCATAATCAGTGGTAACTGATTAACGATCTCTCCTTTCCCTAGGTGCACCTTTTAAAAATTGCATGTTGAGGCCAGCCATGGCACCTTCCATTTCTGCTGTATCAGTAAAGCACCAGGACCAGACCTTACCATGCATGGGTCTGCTGAGTCTTCTAAATAAATACTTATCAGAATTTACATAAGTCGAAGAGGTCAGTTTAATTTAGCCTTCCTGAACATAACAAAAACTTTCACTATATTGAAATATCAGTAGTTAAGACTACCGAATTTCCTGGATGTCCCTGTGACACTAACAAAAAGGAGTTCCTCTGCATGCCAATGTAAAATACTGAAGCAAAATTAAAGACAGGGTACCAGTTTTAAACCTAAATATTTTGGTTTTTAACAGCTGATGTTAAATCAAATTCTGCTTAAAATAAAAAAAATAAAAAGGTCAAATAAAATTAATTCATGCAAAGAGAACATTTAATACATTCCCCAACAGATTTTTTTAAGTTAAGGTGGGTGAAACCTATCTCTGGTGCCACCAGTGGTGGAAGGTCCAGGCTAATGTGTAGAACTTCAAAAGTAAAGCATACATGAAAAATATTATTCAATTACAGTATTAGTAATGGCAACTCTAGATGTCTATCATGTAAATCCGAGTTAGGAAATGATGGCATACAGATTGTGATAGCACACTCACTGTCACCACCTACCACCTTGAACATAATGGGATCTAAAACACGCTTTTACGATAATCCTTGAACGATTAATAGACTTGAGAGATCAAGGGAGCAAAAAGAAGGATGGAAGTGTGAGCAATATTCCTCAATAAAAAAAGTTGTGCCCCACAGCTGTGCGATGACTCATGTCACATGGGTGAATAAGGAGTTTCAGAAGTACCTCAGTGGTCTTGCTTAACTAAAAGGGTTTCCCACACAACAGTGACATTCCTTATGAGATTAATTCTCACCAGGTGCAAGTTTGCCATATTCCAGTCTGATTAACTAACTTATGACCAGTGACAATAGGTAAAGATCTGTCTCAGCCTGAAGACTGGATGACAGGCACAACCTGGTTCTTAGCTAGTACACATTTGGACTGCTAAAGCACTTTGGATGAATGTGACCTGACATAAGCTATTAAAGTCTCCTATAATAAATCATAACATAATTAACTGGAAGTTAGATATTTACCCAATATCTGACGTATCTCTGCCCATTCTTTCTGTGTTTCTAAGACAAACTTAATTTTTGTGCATAGAGGAACATAATCCATGTAATCTATAAAAACACGAACCACTTTTCCTGCTAAATGTTTCAACCAAGGAACAGCAATAAAGTCACAGAACTGAAAGGGAAAACACATCAGGTCATAATTTCAAAATCTTTGCAGCAGAATGCCAAAATAACACATTTTAAAGCAATTACACAAGATAATTTAAACAAAGTATTAGCAATGATCTTTAACAGTCATAAATTGATGCTCAGGTAGGTTATTTTAAAAGGCATTTTCTTCCGTGCTTAACTTTTGTGATCCCTTAATTCATCTGGACAGGCCTGAAGGCCAATAATTATTATAACATTGCTACAATTTGCAGCACTGTTTTGTCCAACAGAAATATCTCTTTGGAAACACATCTACTCCATTGGTTAGGATAGGAACAGAAATTCCAGAATCATGCCTCATGATTTCTTAAAACTTCCTTCCTAAATCTCTAATATATGAATCCCAAACTAAAACCACTCTATGTACATAATTTTCTCTATCTCAGAGTAGAAAATGAAAAATGGCTGTTTTATTTTTAGGGTGTTTTAAAAAAGGATTTTGCCAGTATGCTAATCATAATTCTGCACAATAATCCGGAATGTTTAAAGCTGGCTAATGAAAAGAGCAAAGTGAAGAGAAGGAAGGAAGGTTATGTATTTACTGGATTATCTTTTATTACAGAAGAAGTCCACCCGGGGAGAATCTCTTCCTCTGGAGTTGACCACACAAAAGAATTTCCAAAGATATCTTGATGCATACAGTCAAAACACATCTCCACATTATATCCGTGATTGAGCAACAGCCTCAGCATCACCTCATCATTCAAAGCATACTGAATGGCACTGGGGAAATGCGTATCATTAACCAACATAAAGTAGCAATTGACGTTTGCTCCGTAAGATAGGAGCAGCCTTACAATTTCGTGGTTGCCAGCTCTCACTGCCACAAGAAGGCAGTTTAAAGGATCCTTGTTTGGATTTGCCCCTGCTTTGAGCAATATTTCACTGCAAAGAATGTCATTGTTAGAAACAGCAAAATAAAGTGCAGTTTTCCTTTCATCATCGTAACTATTTGAAATGTGTTCAGCCAGGAGAGTATTGACATCAAAACCATTTTCAATGAGGAGCTCTAGACACTGTGAATTCTGGCCATCTGCTGCTGAGTGAACAGGGCTTAAGCCACTTTTCTGGATTGCAGTTTGGGATGTGACCGGAATGAGATACTTCAGGGCCCTAAAAAACAGTGAATAAAACTAGTTAGGCATCACTTCCCTGCATGAAGAAAATGACCTTCATCCAGCTATAGGCTAAATTACCAGCTAGACACTTTACACAGGAAGATCCAAACACACAAGCACCAGTTCTGGGCACTGCCAAATAGGACTTTGTGTTTAAGTTGTTTCAGTGGTTTTCACTTAGTTCTAAGGAGTATGTTTTGCATTTTGCTTTTTTTGTGCTAAAAAACACTTAAAAGTTAATACAAACTAGGCACTTCTGAAATACAAATGATCTATACATTTGCAAGTTTACCACAGTCATTTTCAATGTGACCTTGTGCCACACTGTATCTTAAAGAAAATGTATAGTCCAAGCGCATACTCACAGGTAATGCCCCTCATAAGCCGCTTTGTGTATGGGAAGCAGCCCTGCCTTATTAGGCACGTTGCCACTTCCTCCATATTCCAAAAGAAGGGCTATGCAGTCTGGATTACCGCCTCCAGCTGCTTCAAACAGTATTGATGCACCATCATCTGCTAAGGCCTGGACATCTCCACCTTGAAGGAGGATACAGAGTTCATAATTATATCCAAAGTGATTTGCAGATCATCATAAAAACAAGCCCAGAGTACTTCCCTCTTCATTTTCAGAGGTATTTAAATCAAAACTGTACTAAAACAAGAAATAGTTCTTGTGGCAAATTTAAAACTCAAAGGCAAAATAAGAGCTGTACAGATAGAAGTTCAAACACTCACCTGAGTGGGGTCTGCTTTGACTGTAAGTGTTATAACTAAAGATTTTCAAAATGCTGGCATATTTCAAAAATACTTCATTAATTAATACCAATATAATT
>WAAD01029668.1:0-58083 GCA_013389945.1 Fregata magnificens
TATGATTCTATGATTCTATGATTCTATGACTCCAGCAGAATGGTCACACGCACCCAGAGACATGCAGTACATCATGCCGTGTTCCCCTTTGGGGTGACAGGTACCCTTTTTGGCACTTTAGTCATCTCCTAAATTTAACTAACCCAGAGCCTCAGAGGGGCAGCTCTCACGGAGGTCAGTGAACTAGCAGATGTTTGGTATCAAATACTCTTCCATCAATTAACCTTTATTTAAGGAACAGAGAGCAGAGAGGCTCTGTGCATGGGTCCGTAGTGCACGGTAGGATCAAGGCACTATTTCTCTTTGGCACCCTGTGTCACTGCCCGCGTTGCATTGACTGCAATGTTCCTAGCAAAGCCAGGCAAAGAGGGATTTAGTCAGCATGAGCCAGGTCTTCCTCTGCACTCTACCAGGATATATAGGTGGTAAGGGAGAGAAATGAGTGTCTGAGAAGTACAGCTGTAACAGGGCAGATTCCTTTTAGTATCTGTCTTACTCCTTGGCTGTAGCACTGCTACCACATGGGGTTTCCTGTGGGGCAAGTAAGAGCCACAGCATGAATGCCATGCCCACGGACCAGCCCATGGCAGGGACCATGTGCAGTAGCTTAAGGGTGAGAAAAGCACTGTTATGGTGAACGCTTGCTCAAAAATTACTTCAATCTACTATGAAAGAGCTGCAGAGTCCATCCGTCAGCAACTCCCCACCAAGTCCCACAGCGTCCATATGAAATATCATCACCGCTGTATCACAGTGAACCATAGGTTGCAAGTGACAGATTTAATGGTGAAAGAAAGAAGGTGACTTCTATTTATGCACCAGTCCTTCCTTTGCTTGTGGATGCTGGTTCTTTTCCCGCTATAATGCAGAGCAGTTTTAAGTTATACGGGCAGATGCTAGGCTTCAGGTGGGTCATTTGGCAAAGATGGTGATCAGCAGAGGGCTGTGAAGTTGCATCCCCGAGGCTTTCTTGGCCATGCAGTTGGTGCTTCCTGGATGCCCAAGGCACCCCCCCCGCCAGCTGGCTTCAGCCACGGCCGGTGCTGCAGCGGTGCAGGGAAGCGGGATCCGACCTCCAGATGTGGTCAGTTTGCCTGCTATTTCCTCAGAGTTCAGATAATTGGAGGAAGAAGGGAAGGAATACAGCTGTAAGGCTGGGAAATGGCTTGAAAGGGAGAGGAATCAGCAGTTGGTCATCTTAAATATACCTTCCATATTTATATTTGCAAGTTATATTGAGAAGAAGATGTAAGTTGTACGCTGCTATTTCTCATAATTGTGTATATTTTTTGCACAGCAGTAAGAGCCCTTCTCTCCAGGAAGTTTTTTCCCCAGTGCTGCACATCTGTGGCACATTGTATCACCCGTGTGCGGTAATGATTTTCCCACTTTTTTAGGCCAGTAGTTCCCTCTAGGTGGCACCAGCACTCTTCGGTTCCCCCGAGGCCCGCCCGCCCTGCGCGGGGCTCCGGCTCCTGCTGCCTGGGAGGTCCCCCAGCATCCCTCGAGCATCCCTCGAGCATCCTTCGAGCATCCTTCCACCAGCAGCGCTGCGGGGCTCTCACCTCGCAGTCCCTCCTGGCGTTAGCGATTTGTAGCAGTCGATATACCGATAGCATTAGTAGGCTTCGTAATTTGACGGTTGCAAACGTTTGTGGTTGCGTGTTAGCTTTCTGTGGCAAATATTTGTTCTCAGCTCTGTGACACTTATCCCATCTTAACGGGTGGAGTTCACCTTACCTAACTTTACCCATCTAAAAATTAACTATCTAGCTGATACTAGTTAGGTGGCTTCCTAGTGTTAACTGATGGAAACAGGTACCTCCAGAGCGCCAGGCTTTTTCTTCCTAAACACAGATGTCTCAGCTGTTGAGCTGAATCGTCCTCCCTGGTGAAGATCCTCTTGGTGGAAAGAGAATCTTAAAGGATTCAGAATAAAAATGGGTATAAATTATTTATGCTCCTGGACCTAGAGTTGGTTCGATGAGCGTCAAGCAATGAGGCTTTCACCTTGATAAAAAAAGCACTTTTCCGCAAAGGCCTGGGCCATGCAAGAGAGTTATCTGTAAATGTAATTGCTTGATGTTTCCTGCCTGTTAAAGGAGACCTGCTGGGATAGTTTATAGGCTGCTGTGAGACATCACTTGTAACAAAACTTGTTCACCAAGGAGAATGGAGAGAGAAAGCCTGAAAAGATGCTGTACAAAAGGTGGAAGGAGGGTCAAAGCTTGGCTGAACCATATAGAAAATGCCAGAGAGAGCAGATCAGAGCTCAAATTTATGTACCATGAAGCTAGACTCGTGTGGGCCACAGCGGACCATAAAGTCTGATAGTGCTTTGTGGAATGCCTGTAGGGGTGGGAGAGCAAAGGTCTGCTTCAGAGATTTCCAACTCAGACCATCATATTATTCAAAGGAATTTGTCTGCATGAGGGACAAAAAATCAGCATCGTCTACTGGCCAGCCCAGAGCAGATTTCACAGCAATTCTGGACTTAATAAACTTACCCACTGATTTTATGTGGTGATTTTGGTTTCTTTTTTTAATTTATAAGGGAGGATAGGGAAATGATTCAGTTCCTCAGATACTTTTTGCTGGTTGCTTTGTTCAGAATTTTCTTCCAAGGAAGACTTTAATTTGCCAATGAAGACCAAAAGGCTTTGAAAGTAAAATAGCTACAGGTGGGTTTCTTGGTCACCTGTGTGAGACAGGATTCGATGTGAATTTAGGACAAGGGCAATCTTGAAAGTAGAAATCAAGGCCACTGTCCTTCAGACCTCTACGAACATGCTTAAAGCCAGTATGGGTGAGGACCCTAAAATCTAGATACTCAGTTATGGGACATGATATTCTATGTTAATTAAGTTGGTCGGTACCAGCGGGTCTAGGAACTTTAATTAGTAAAACATTCCTTGATTCAGCTAATTAGCATAATGGGGTAAAGTCACACACTTCTGTGATTTGTGGGAAAATAAACCAAGAAAGCCAACAGATTGCTACATTTTGAAGTTTAAAATAGTAGCCTGTGCTCTACTGGTTTTAATCATTGGGAGATAATACCGAGATACTGGGGCCAAGAAAACATAAATCACAGAGCACAAAAAAAGTCTGCTTAGAGATGTGAGAAATTTGCACTGAAACGCACTTCCCACCATTCAAGGATCACTGTGTGCCCTTGGCTTTCAAATTAGAAAATGTGGGCCCTTCCACTAGCTGACGGAAAGCAGGAATTATTTTCTGATAAGATGAGAGCTCCTGTGTAGGATTGGTGCTGTGCTCCCAGGACAAACACTGTTAAGGTTTGCATAGCTCTTAATGCATAATTCATACACATGAATCCATAGACTTCAAGGTGTGACTTCTCCATCTCTTAGAGCCATGATACTAAGGTATATGATTTATTCACTATTCAGCTATATTATTTGCTGAGTTTTCACTGACCGCAGCTCGCAAGTATTTTGCTGACATAGTTGACTTGGAATCTGAGACAGTTTGGAGTTTCACCCTGGGAATGAAAGCAGCTTTATTACAGCTTGTATGATATGGTATTGATCGCGGGCTGGTCATGTGCTGTGAAGGCTAAGTCTGGGCAAGTTGTTGTTTGCTATATGAATCTGCATTTGGATTTTTAAAAAAACTATCATTATCTAAGGAAGTTTGTAAGGGAGAAAACTACCTAAAGCTCATAATTATCACTTGAATCATTTTGATTTGCGGAATAGCTTAATGAAAAATAAATATGCCTTTACTTCGGATTATAGGTAAGTTATGGTTAAAATGAGAGCAGGGAAGATGCCTTAACATTCTCAGGGATGAATCATTAATACTTTCTTTGTCAGAGAGCACCGGTCCATGATACAACCCTAGGGCTTGGCAAGAGCAGAATTCAGACCCTTAATAGTGGCAAATAATTGTCTGACTCTGTACCAAAATCCTCAAAGGATTTATGGAAGACATACTCAGCTCTCTCTGTTTTCTGTATATTGTTTTATGTTATTTTAGAAATATGCCAGAACCTATTTGCTTGCAAAATGATCAGGGTTTTCCTGGAATAGACAGACTGCATTCAGACACGGGTTCAAAAGTAGAGGTTTTTCCCTGAGATTCCTGTTGAAACTTTCAGACTCAAACACAAGAGTCGAGAGTTCAGGGGCACCAACTGCCTGCCAGAGGAGAAAGACCAATGCTGATAAAAGCCATGGAGGGCAGTTAGTTTTAACAGGGCTATCAGCTGAAGAGGGAAAGCTCTATGTAAACTTGGCAGGCAATGAGAAAGGTAATAGCAACCTTTATAACTCACAATTGGGAAGGGCCAAGATTTCCTCAAGGAAGCAAAGACCATCTGTGCACTGCTTTGTGCACTCCATGGAAATGGATGGCATTAGTGGCCCTTTCCTATGCCCTCCGGGGCTGTGAACAGAAAGTATTTTAATGCTGGTACCTGTTTCATAAGAATCAGCTGGGAAACAGAGGGAGTTTGGGACATAGCTGCTGTTCTCTGGGGCTGTAGAAGTTGTTCCAGGAGGATAAAAGTTGCTTCAAAACTACCTAAAGAGAGGGACTTTGCCTACACCGCATCTTGTGGACCACTCCGTGGCTCCTTCCCATTTTGAGGTTGCTTTTCATTCAGAGGGCCAGCCTGAAAGCATGGCCTATGTGTGGCCAAACTCCAGAGCAGCCAAGCTGTAACCTGCGTGAGCACGACCAGCAGTTTATTCGACTTACACAGCTTGGAGAAACTCTACAGTAGCTGTTGAAAGGAGCCTGCATATGGTCCGTAGAGGTCATGGAGAGCACAGTTCGGACAGTTGCTCTTCTACCGCACATTAGCTGAGTCATTCACAGCAGCAAGTACTGAAAACTACCATTTTTTTTTTTCCTAAAATGTGTTGTAGAATAATCTTGGCTATGAATTTGCTCTTTATTATGTAGAACCTGTGTTCTAACTCTGAGATTTCATTTGCCATGGAGAAAAAAGGAAAAAAAAAAAGTCCTCATTCTTTGGTGTTCCTAGATAGAGGCAGGTTCCAGATGTGACCGTGGATCTGGTCACATCTCAAATATCCATATGTCCCCATTTGGAAAGAAGAGACTCCCCATTTTGTATTGCAATGTTGTGAACATAGAGAGTTGTGAATGCAACTGAGTTCATTTTAGATACCCAATCTATACCAGGACATTTGAAGAACATCACCCACATTTATTGTGGGCTATGGAATGCTATTACTGAGTAGCAGAGGCACCTTCTCAGATGAGCATCATCCGGAGTGGGTACCTCTCCCTTGGTATGAGAGGCTAAATAAAGTGCCTGTGTTCCAGAGATGATACTGCCTGCTTTATCAACGCTAGGTTTGAAAATGCCAGGCTATTGTCGTGTTCCAGAATGCAGATGTGTATTTTTTTCCATATGTTACCTGTGTTTTGCTGAGTTGTGCCATAACATGAAGACATGGGCTTCATTCACGTATCTGCCCATACTTACCAGTGATCCTGCCTTGGGAAAGATACAGCGGCTCAATGAACCTTTACTGTCCATGACCTGTGACTAGAAAGAAATTCAGATTTTCAACTACTAAGTACAGTTAACAGCTGTAAAAACAGCTGTAGAAAATCATTTGTGTTGCTAAACTTAAACATGTCACAGGGGAAATGAAAGCTGTTTATGAATATTCAATTTTTTTTCCATTTATCCTTATGGTGTAAATATCATTCTGGCAAATTAACTCTTCCTGATTAACTCAGTGCAATATTTGAAAGATAATTTAACATCTTTGTTTTCTTATTAATACAAGTATTCAGACATTGTTATAAAGGGCAAAAAGGTGACAGCATAGATAGCGTGTAAGGTCTGTGCTAATAGTACATGGTTTGTGCTTCAAACTGCTGAGTTATCTTAGCAGGACTTGATCCTAAATATGACTGAGCTCAAGCTTTCAGTCTGATGTGCGGGTTGGAAATGAGACAAACTAGTGCTGGCTTTATTTCCAAATGAAGGTGTCTCTCTGCAAGAGAATGTGATTTTATTCAAAGAAAATTAATTTTATCTGTAGCTTTTGGTTACAAATCCCAGTCTAGTTCTGAATGAAACCGGCAGTGGGAACAGAGTCAGCTCCCCTTTAGCTCACACATCTTCCTTTATTCTGGCAAACCCTTACTTTGCTGTGTACTTCTTTTTCCCTCGCTGGCATATGCTTAATTTTGTATACTCCTTTTTACCAGCTGTTTGATTAATTTTTACCTCAACTTGCTTTTCTAATTGATTTTTTGTAGTAACAGATTTATAAAGGAAATATTTTTCCCCAGTGTGCTTCCTGACAGAAAATCTCTAGTAAATATTTATCAGGAAAGTGTTATATTAGTAATTTTCTCGATAAATATTTATTAGAGGCTTAACACTACAAACCCTTCTAGAATTGTGATAAATATTGACTACAGCCAAGACAGAAAGAGTGCCTAAAGAGCACTGTATGCTGCGAGCATGTTCAAATGCAGCTAATCAGTGATAAATATCTGGTGATTTTTAGGTAGGAGAGCTGAGCTTCCCTTACCTACCAGATCTGTCATATGCATGATGGTGCAGGATTAGCTCCTGAGTCGGGGGCACAGAATTAAGAGGCAAATCTCTTAAAATGGCAGCAGCCAAATGAGGGGAGCTGGGGGTTGACATTGGTTTTAAAGTACTTTTAAAAATACACTGCAGCTTCTCCCAGTGGAAATAGTCTTCTCAGTTTTAGGCACATGAGAAGCCAGAAAGGCTTCTTGTGATGCAGCTAGGCAAGCGTGCTGGTACCCACTTCATTCGCATCTGTGTGCATGGCTGCGCAAAATAATTTTAAAAAAAAGCTGGAAGTGGTAAAAGCAAATCAAAGGTCATTCACAAGTTAATTACTCGTAGTGCCTTACCTACAGATTTGCACTGACAGGCTGTTCTGTTGCTCTCTGAACTAGAGACTAGAAAAATAAACGGTTATGAGCAGGCAGATATGATTGAGGCCTGTGGGGTCTCTGACGATAAATAATCTCAGCCCTTGTGTTCAGATATTGCAAGCAGCTTTGGCTAACGTCACGACTTACTTGCCAGATTCATTGTGTGCCATTCAGCAATCGAGACAGCAGTTAATAAATATTCTTATTGTCCGGACTCAAAACAAATCTGAGGTCACACGGGGCTGGCACTGTTACCTAGGAGGAGATGCAGGCTGTGCTCTCCAGACTGCTGATTTCTGGGCTGTTTTAATGAAGTCTTACCCTGACAAGCTTTAAAACCTTTGAAATGAGAGCAACAAGACGACTGTCAGAGCAATAGAGATGTGTTGCTTGCATGTGCCTCTGCCCTTCCTGCCAGGACCATAGAGCAGTGCGCTGGCTCTGCTATACCCATAGCTCTGCTGTGCTTTACATACAGAATACTATTCCTACTGAAATCACTCCCAGTCCTGAAGTAGTTAAAGGAAGAAAAAAAGGGGAGATGAAAATGGCAGCTATTTGGACCAGTACAGAAACAATTCAGTTTTTCTTTCCAACCACGCAGCCCATAGATGCGAGAAGAAATGCAAGGTAGGATCACTAAACCTTCTAGGCTGGCTTATCCGAGCCAGTGCTCAGGGTAGACAGGGCACAGGGGAACAAGTGATAAAGACCTCTCCTGCACTGCCAATCATTTACACCATTTCAGAGGGGTGTAAGTGGCCCTGTCTCCTGCTCTCATTGACAGGGACGTAGGGACAGAAGCACTGGGTATTGTGTGTGATGTGTCTGTGCCTGGTGGGCTGGCCTGGTGAGGTGTACGAACACTGCTGGCCACAAGGACAGACCGTGGCACACCACAGCTCTAACTGGGTGAGAGTGACTCTCCCTGATCCTTCAAAGTCAGTTATCTTGTGGCTGACTTAGGAGCCTGTCCCTATTCAGCAAAGGATTAAACCCAAGCTTAAGTGACTTTGCTGAATAGGGATAGAGTTAAGCTCAGGACCTTGCTCTTATTTATTAGCACAATAGTCAGGGGTCTGGCTGTCAAGAGCAGTGTATGTAAGAACAGTGAAGCCCCACTGAGTGGCCAGCCTGCTGCTCATCACTCCTGCATTTTGATGGGACCATCTGTGTAACACTCATGCCGAGTCCCTCTGCTTGCCCTTAGCCCCTGCCTGACCTGGTGTCCGGGGGACAGTGGCACTTGCTTTCTCTCTGCCCCTGGAAAAATCAGTTTTAACAGTATCACCTTCTCTGCCTACCGATGCTCAGTGATCAGAGAGTCTGGTGGAAATCTTCAGATTTGACATTTCCTACCAAGGCCACCTCCTTGGTTAAATTCACTCCCGACCTGCTTGATGAGCTCCTCTGAAAATCCAGCCTGGCTGAGGAAACACGCGTGTAACTTCCAGTTTTTCATCTCACCCTGATCCAGACAGTTTTAGCCTGCAGTCCTGCCTAATTCACCTCCTAATGGAATCAACACCTTCCAACTTGTTTGAGGACTTCTGGAAAAAGATGGTTTAATTTCCAGTGACCTGTGCTGGAGTGATGTCTGCGCTGGAGAGGGGCCTTCGGTGTTCGTCACACCTAAAAATGCTGTGACAGTGGATGTTTTTCTATGCTTGATTCCTTCCTTTTATCTGCATGTGGCATTTGTTTCCACTTACATCTAAAGAGACTTGGAAAGTGATCTGATGAATTAGAAGAGGCTACTTAGGAGGAAATGAAAATAACTCTACGTAGTTCTCTGTTACTTCCTCAAATCTTTCCGTGACTAGTACTAAGCTGTTACGATACAGGATTTTTGAGATGCCATGGAGGAAAAACACAGGGTTTTCTCTGCAGTGCTAATTTTTCCACCCTGGGGTTTTGGATTCCTGTTTGTGGGACTGACTTGGCACTATCCCACCGCTGCCCACCAGCAGTGCCGAGCCCTTGCACAGTGGGGGCTGGCTCCTTACGCCTCACGTTGCAGGAGCTTCAGTCTGGTCTGTACCGAAAGCTCTGTACGCTCCCAGAGAAACAAAAGGGGATTATTTCTTCATTTCTTGTTGGAAATGAAGGACAGGCATAAATCTTAGTAAGAAATACCATTGCTTCTTACTCACGTCCATTCTTTCTGCTTTGGAAATCAACTGTGGTTGGTGGGTCCTGACAGTGGGGCTAGTCCAAACATGCCGCTGCTGAGGATCCAATAAATTCTGTTATTAGAGCTCTTTTTTAAAAAAATTGAACTGTATTTTGTGTCTTCCCTGTGCAAAAATCTCCCTCTCTCTTTCTCTCTCTCTTTTTTTTTTTAAACCATGCAGGAAATGTTTTGGAAGGGAGAGTCAAGAGACTTAAGTCTGGAATTTTTATGTACACCAGAAACTTAAATGTGTGGTTCAAGCTGATAAACTTACCACACCTCTTTCTGTTTTCTTTATAGACTTATTACAAATATCTGGCTTGGAACCTAGATTTATGGTGTGAACAAAAGAAATATAGACCATAGAGACATGAAAAGATAAATCTCAGGAGGAGACATAAAAGGGTTTGTTCAACTTTTAAACTGTTTCTTAATGAAACAAAATAACAAAAAAAAAAAGATCAGAACACTCATTTTTTAAAATCTTCATGTTTAAAGAAGCTGTTGAACATTAGTGATACTGCATATAAAATATCACCTCTATTGTTTTATGCCTGAGTTGAAACTGCCTATAGAGTCCAGTCCTGAGTTTCTCGCAGCATCACAATTTGCATTGCTTTCAGCTGGAGGTTTGTACAGAAAAAAGAACAGCAAGCACAGAGCCCTGAAGCTATATTTTTTAACCTGGAGCTGGCCAAAATTTCCCAATGGTGCCCTTAGGAGCACTTTTTTGGACTCATTTCAAGTGGAATGTTTTGTGAAATTGTGTACACTTCCATGATATTTAACTGAGAAAAGAATAAATAGATAATTTCTGTTTCTGTTTTTACTTTTTTCCTTGTATGGTATTTGAAATAATTCTAATCAAAATGAGTCTTTGTGACTTCAGTTCAGTGACAGTGCCATGGACTCTGAAGTTGCTGTGAGCATACAGACCCCCTTCTTCCCCAGTGAGGATGTGAGACTTCCATGAAAGTTTGACCTAGAATATCTTTTAGGACAAAAAAAGACATTTACTCTTGACTTACAAATTTTCAGTGGCGGAGAACTCCCACAGCCTTTGGTAAGTGGTTCCAGTGATTAGTAATCCTCACAGGTAAAGAGATTGCACTTTATTTCTAATCTGAATTTGTGTGGCTTCAGCTTCTCACTCTATGGACTTATTATAGCTTGGTTTCCTATAGATTTAAAAATCCAGCTTGTAGACTCAACATAAGTCCATGCACCTATGATCAAATCATCCCTGTTCTTATCTGTTAATTTAAATGAGAACCACCACTTGCATCTGTCCGTGAAAGACATCATTTCTTTATGGCTGTTCTTTGAATCTCCTTCAGTTGAGCAGAGTTGCTCTTTGATTGCGAGCACCAGAACGAATCCCACTGTTCTGGCAGGAATTTCATCCATGCCAGATAGAGAAGAAATCTAACCTTCCTACTCAGTTTATATGACCAAGAATTGTACAAGTCATCCTATTGCAACAGGAGTTCATATTTAAAAAATTATGAACTAGTACCCCATTAATACCTGAATACAGTTTAGTTTGCATAAGGCAGTGAGTTCATTTGGTCCACCTAATTGTCTGATAGTAGAACTGAAACCTCAGAAATGTTGCATATCAGCATCATATGTCACTAAAAATATATGAGGATAATTTTGTGAAGTCAGTGGGTTTCCACTGTGTTCACAAATAACTGAATTATGTCCTAGGTCCACTTTCAGGTTTTTATTGAGGGTGTCTTTGCCTAGAGTGGAGCTCTTTTGCCTTTGGAAAAGGGGATTTTAGGAAGTAAAGATTCATATAAGGCATAGACTCAAGCTAACATTTTTGAAAGAATGTGTGGTCTAAGTCTATGTAATTCAGTCATCTAATTGCTCAGATATATAAATAAGGATTTACTTTCCACTGGGGAACTAGAAGATCTTGGATGAGGGACTTAATTGTAGGTTTACTTTGTCCCCATATCACTGGTAAGTGAGAGTTATTGACATTTAATTGTTACTTGGTGTCCCCTGTGAAAGGAATTCCTGAGTCTTATAACCACAAGTAGCCACACCATGGTACTGCCACCACGACAGTTCTTAGCAGGCACCTTTCCCAAAGGCTAGGTAGATGTTCCAAGGCCAAAATGACTATAGAGACAGACCTACCTATTCAGCCCCATCAGGATGCCTCTCCGAAAAAGAAATGAGGCATCTCAATAGGAACAGGTGGGGAATTTATGCTGCTCCTACCCGAGTTGTCACTTCCCCGTGACTAAATAAGATGCTTGCTCCTGACACTTTGAAGAACACTAAACTAACTTAAAAGAAAATCAGGTCTATATCCAAATGTAAACAGATTATCTCTGGGCCCTAACAAACGAGCTTACTGTGAAGAATTATGTAATTCCCAAATTTGACCTCCAGTCAGTGCAAACCTTCAAGAGCAGCCTCATCTTTATAGGGATCTACTCCAAGCTTTAAAGCATCTATGGCTCTGTGGTTTTGTCATGAGCACATAGTAAATGTGTCTAAACATAGCTACTGTGAATGTCTGGAAGTTACCAGCTAAGACAGAAGCAGCTAATTGAATACAGCACTGGCAGGCGCAATAAATGTGCATTGATTTTAATGTTATGTGGAAGATTTAATATTCAAATGACTAGATTACTATTAATTGCATTGCTTATTCTAAAAATGCAAAAGATAAACAATTATTAAAATTTGTATGTTAATTCGGCTCAAATGAAATGATTAAAACTAGAAGGAAAAAATGAAAACAAACCATTACCAAATTCTTTTACTCACTTTTTTTGGTAAACAAGATCTTTCAGTGATACAACTGCTGTTCGACTAAAAAGAAACATTGGCAATTATAATGTATTATAAGCCAAGCAAGTATTTTCCATTGGAACAATTATTTTCACTTAGCACGTTAATGTTGACAGAAAAAGACCAAAGGCACCCTTGTGACTTTACCAGCATGTCATAACAAAATGAAGGCTTAACCTGTTTCTGAAGGATTGACTTTCAAGCAGGAAACTGGGCTATTTTGGAAACTTAGCTAATGACACTGTTATTTTTTTCTCCTGAGTGATAAGGTTGATGGATACATACCACTTGTATTTTGCTTAATCCTTTTTCTCCCATGCTCCGGACTATCACTTACACCATAGTGTTGATCAATCAATGTATATTAGTATCTAGCTCTGCTGACAAATGCTCTTGCTCTGTCATTTGCAGCTGTAAATTTATTTCGACAGAATTATCTGACACACAGTATGCTTTTTCCTTTGGAGAACTGTAAAGGCTAAAATTTTCAGAGGCACCTAGGAGAATTCGGTGTCCACCTCTTAGTGAAGTCCTAGGGGCACCGAGTGCCTGCGTGCCCCAGGAATCCTGCAAAACCCAGCCAAAGGCTCATTAAGATCTTCCTTATGCTCCAGAATAATGTCACAGTACTTCTAATGTTGATAGATTAAGTTTCTATAAAATGTGGGGATGTAAAGAGCAATAAATATACAGACTTAGGAGATTTAGAAAGGGCACCAGTAACAGTAGCTACCACAGGTGTTCAGTCAATTTTTTTCACTGAGGTGAACATTTTCAAGCCAGCTCCCCAAAATAAATTCTTACAGCGAGCACACACTAAAGGATATAATTGGATTACAGAGCTCTGCAATATCAGTGCTTGGCTTCCTTATAGAATTTAAAATACATTTTAACTGATGGTGAAGAGTTTCCAGTTGAAGAGAAGAGATGCTCAATAAAAACATGATTTTACCATCGCCTGACACTTCTGCAAGGTCATGAGGGCAGATAAACAACTTCCTGCAGCTGTGGCTACATCTGGCACACGACTGAGGCAGAGAGCGTGCTTCGCAAAGATAAACATATCAGGTTGTATCTCCATAGTCTCCTACACTTCTGGGTAAAGCTTGGGGAACTGAACTTGGCCCTGCAGTGCCAGCAGTAATTAATATCTGAAACTGCTTTGCCGCTAATGAATCAAAGCACCCCTGCAGTGAGTTTAAAACCACTCCAATAACGTATGGTGACCGTGGGTAGCTTGGTGCCACTGCACTGCCCCTGAAGCCCCCAGTGGTTTTTCTCACCTGGAGACTATAGCTACCATGAATCTGCCCGTGAGATGCTTCAGGGGCAGACAGCTGAAAGAGGAGAAATGAACTGTGAATCTGCACAAGGTCTGTAGGTGGACGGTGCGTGCTGAGAGCCAGGTAGCAGACCTGCTCCCAAAATTGTCACATGAGCAATACCTGGGCTGAGGAATGGGTTCCTTGTGGCCTGAGGTTAGGGGCTGCCTCTGTGTTCCTAAGACACATTTTATTAGCCATTTTAGAAGACAATCTCTCTTTGGATAGCTTAAATTCAGCAGACTTGGTTGGTGGGTATTTTTGGCATATTGTCACACAGGTGGCTGGCTTTTTCCTCAAAGGCTGTCATGGTGCTTTTGGGTGTAGGGTGGGATAGTTTTTGTTTGCTAACTGAACAACCTGAAACCAATAAATGATTTTCAACTGATCCCAGGTTAAAACTTTTTGGCATATGCAATGAGACAAACTGAGTTAGCTTTAACCTGAATGGTAATAGCAAAAAGGAATTAATTACATTTTGCATCAGTTTTTGTATTTGGACAGTAGAATAGCATTGCACAGCTGGAGGGACATTTCCCTTGTAACCCCTTGGGCGAATTGTATGCGGGTGCCTCTGCAGATTTCTGGAGGGACATCCAGTCCTGAAAAGGTGCCTTCCTCTCTCCCTGGACTATCCCAGGAAAGTAGTTGCCCCCAGAGGGCAATCCGGACCCTCCTCTGAGGCTGGAGAGGAGCAGGCCACCCACTCCTCTGCTGAGGCTGGGCACCCTGCAGAGTAGGGAAGGGCACCTGAAAGGGAAGGGCAGGCAGTGCCCAGCATTTAGATTATCTTATATATTATATTATATAGTATATTTTGGATATTGGTTCAACAGGGGTTACATTGATATGGTCAGAGCTCTTGCCCACAACTGGGAGCTGCAACCCTCTGAGCTTGAGGGAGCACCTGAGAAGTGCCCCACAAGCTCTGTACATGATGTCCTTGGAGAGCCTGCATCCCAGGTGTTGCCTGGACAAGTCTATCCGTAACACGCCACAGAGGCAGCCCTTGGTGAATGCGACATGGTGGAGGTGCTGGGCAGACACAGAGCTCCCGAGGCAGCCTTTGGCCACCCTCTGTTCCAAGGACCGCTCAGACAGCAGCTGGTGATGGAAGGATCACGTTTATACCTCTTATACCAGCCAGATCCCCATCACAAGGAGCTCTGCCCCTCAAGAGGAGAAGCAAAACTCCTCCTCTGCCCTTAGCTTTGCAATTTGCACAGAGGAATAGCTGTTTGGCTGCATAGCTGTGTTGGTAGGAGCGCTGCTTCCTTGCTTGCTTATGAGTTGGGAAATTGCTGGCCCTGTTGCCTGTAGATGCTTACGATATCTTCCATGAGAAAACTAAAGTTGCTAGGACCTTGGCCCCAAGTTTATCCTATCTGCAAACAGCGTAGGTTTTGGCTGAATTTAATTCAGTTTAGAAAACAAAGAAACAAAATTCATGAGTTATAAAACATCTCTTTCCTTTGCAAAAGACCCATTTCTTTAACAAGCCATGTCAGGTAAGTATTTGTCCACACTTCGACACATCACAGGAAGGACTGAAGGAGCTGACAAGATACAAGCCATTTGATGTTGTGTTTCTACCCTGCTTCCTGGCAGACACCTCTCGGAGATGACAAGGGAGTATCATTTTTACATGACGGTGTTTCTACCAAACTGCTGATAGAGCCCTTCACAAGATCACAGAAGGTTCCGTATCATCTGATTAGCATTTAGAGAAGCTGGTCGTCCGGGAGCGAACCACAGGAGACCAGAGACTGCCACCCTCGAGGGCTGAGAGAGGAAAGACTCAATCAGTGGTTGATAAGGCTTAGCAATGATAAATCACAAACAAAACTCCAGGCTTAGGAATTCACAGCACAATCTGTCATGAATTTCCTTCCCTTCCCTCCCTCCCCAATATCTGATGAGAATTTGCCTTTTAAAATGGTCTCTGGCAGTACAAGAAACCAAGTCAGCGAGAATTGCTAAGCTGTGCCTGGCTTTTCTTAGTGCTTTATTTTTTTTTTATTACTGTATCTTTGTGTGTATGTGTGTCTCTGGGTATATTTATGCAAAGTTGGCTACTAGTAGGTGATAGCAGGAGGAATTTTAAATTTCAATGATTTTTTGTATGTTAAAATGCAAAAAATCTCATGTGAAAAACACTTGGTACCAGACTATCAACACTTTAAAAGAGAGAGATTTGAAACCTGCCTAGAAGTCCCAGTACCCCACTGCAAAATCCTTTAAAAAATAATTTTAGAGTTGACTTCAAATGAAAAGACCTTCTCTACAGGAGGTACTTCTACTGGGAAGAGTGCTCTCCACATCAGATTTCCCACCAGTTCTGAGAGGCTGTAACAGCTTAGTCTGCCAGCTGCGTGTCTGTACAGTATATAGGTTTGACAGTGTAGGCCAATGCATGGGCTGGAGATACATCTTCCCACGCTGTGGCTATGGAGGAGAAGGAGCACTGCGGTGTCATCGTAGCGGGACAACCCATTTACTGAACTCACATCTCGGTACTCAGCTGTTGCGAATAATGACATTGCTATAGGTCTGCCCAGGACACTTCCGCTTCGTCCCCTCTTCCCCTTGTTAACCAGTTAATTGATGCAAAGGGAAGATACAGAGATCTTTAGGTCTCCCTTTGCCTAAGAATGGTATAAATAGGACTTAGCAGAGTATTTCCCCTGGTTATAGCACTTACAGTCACACACGTACATTCTCTCACTATTAGGGTACAGTGAGCAGGGGTGGAAGCAGGTCCTTGTTTTGTCTCCGTCTCTGGGCACAGGAGCACCCCTGTGGACTGTGAATCCCCTCCCCAGCACCT
The DNA here is from genome assembly GCA_013389945.1 of Fregata magnificens. Taxonomy (NCBI): domain Eukaryota; kingdom Metazoa; phylum Chordata; class Aves; order Suliformes; family Fregatidae; genus Fregata; species Fregata magnificens. The sequence continues at coordinate 16,064 of WAAD01029668.1, forward strand.
TTTCCATGCTGCCCCTTACATGAAGGATGGAGGCAGATGAGTGCTATTAGCCGTCTTTCATACAAACCAGTTCCCTCATCTCTTCAGAAAGATGTCATATTAGCAAAGCACGAACGACGTGCCTCCCAGCTGCACATCCGCTGCCCCTCACTTCTCAGACACGTGCATACGTGGGCTCAGAAGTGGGGTCAAATAATCCAAATCTACCCAGTCAAGAAGCTAAAAACAACGAAAAAATACCGTTAGAATGGACCAGCCGCGGAGGAAAAAAATATGGATTTGAGGGGAAACGATGGCCAAAAAAAATGCCACAGACTGCAAAAAAGCAGGAAAGAAGAAAAGAAGGCACTTGGAGAAAAATCCACTGCACTAATCATATAGAAATTGCACATACGCTGCTGCCTAGTTTGAGGGATGGATGGTAGGAGCTGCATTGAGCCTCTGACAGAACTGCACTTTAAAAATACATTCAAATGTTGGCTAGTGCGCTTGCGATGAAACCTGTGGGTTTTAACCTAAACATCACTGTGATCATCCTCCTCTTCCATGACGCGGGTATTTGAGACAGCATTGCACTGGTTTGCTGTAGCAGCCGATAGGCTGAACTGAAAAAAGCATAAATGTTCTTTCCAAACTGATGTGAGAGAGAAAACTGTTACCAGAGGGGAACACTGAGGATCTATTTTTAATTTTTACCTTGTTAAAAATCATTGTATGATTGCGATAGCCTGCTTTTTACGTCTGTAACAATTCCTGCCCTGTGAGAGCAGCAGGATTCCTCCAAGGGATGCCCGAGTATGCAGAAACGCTGACGCTAGCCTGATGCTGGTGCTAACAGTGTGCACTGCTTACTCTTATTAGACAATAACACGTACCCTGGGGTGTCTTCTGGCTTTTGATTAAGCTCCCTGGGATTCTGGCTTTGTAGATTGGCCATTGTAAATGCAGAGGCAGAAAAAAGATGCGATCGCCTCTGCTCCAAGGGTGGTACAACCACCTCTCCCGGCAGGAAGCGTTCAGATGCCCTTGATGACAATAGGCAAACAGACAGTGTTTTTGTTTATTTTCTCATAAAGTGCTGATGAACAAATGAGGCAGAGGCATTAAGAAGCTCACGCTGTGAGGAGAGATTTGAGTTTATCAGCTGCTTCTTCGCAGGGTAAATTTTACATACAGTGAGAATATAAAGCGATCCCTCCCTGAGGGGTGAGACTCTAGAGTTTTATTTCATAAATAAAAGGGGAGGAGTGCTTTCCTTAGAGATTTGCTCTTTTCTTGAGTCAAGTTTGAATAATACCATTTATTTTCTCTGACCTTCTTTGATGTAACACGATCACGAAACAGAGCACAGCTAGCTAGTCTATAGTTGAGGGGCAGTAGAGGATGAGAGGAAGCATCTATGGATAAAGCACAGCCTGGGAAATACCAAGGAAGATCTTCTCTGACTAACAGGCTAAACTCTGCTATTAAACTTTGTTCATTTGGTGGTCTAAGCCCTGCGATGAAAGGCACTGTTCAAAACTCGGGCTGGTATCTGCTCTCACTGAAGTAATCACAAATGGCTCAAAATACTATGTACAGAACCTTGCCCAGTGAAAAGAGGCAATAATGACCCCAAGCAATCACAGAGATCACATGCAGAGCTCTGTCCTGCCAAGTGGTGAGGGCTGAAGATACTGAACCTCACAGCTAGCACACACGAGTCTTCTTTTTCCTGGTACCCTTACCTAGGACATCTTTATATATTTCAGCAGAAAACTCATAGTACATGGCAGATTTGGAAAACACTTTGGAATTTAGGTTGAGAAGCAAAGTGGGAGCTTCACTCCAAAGCACCTAGAAACCAGTGGCAACGTCCACATGATCTCTTGTAAAAAGGTGATGCCATATGGCAGGAAGCCATTTATCTGGCTTCATTGCTGTAGGGAGTGAAAATTGACAGGACAATGCTATCTGCAGGGCTCACGGGGCTGGGTCAAATCCTGCTTACCTTACTTATGTAAATAGTTCCCCGCATCTCAATAGCTCTGTGTTGTTACAAACTGTCCTGATTTGCACTTTGCAAACTGAGAGCAGAAATTGCTTCCAAACCTTCCAAATGGAGCTTTTCCCTCGAACAGAAAAAAGCTTTGTCCTGCACAACCGAGTCGTCGGCGTGACTACAGAAACCCAGTAGCGTTTCATAGGGAGTTTTCTTTTGAAGTTTGGTTGTGTAAGACAGGAGGAAAACCTCCCCTCCCAAGCATAATCCTGTAGTGTAAAATCAGCTTTATATTTATTTATTTTGACATTCAAACCACTTTTTTTAATGCATATCTATAAGCTCTTAGGGATTTAGATCTCCATCACTTGGTGATTTGCCTAGTATTTCTCATAGTCCCCTATACAAGGGAACTATTTTTAAGAAACTCCGCCGTTTCGGCTTTGCTGATCCTTCACAATGGTTGGAGAGGGAAGGCTGGGGTGGGCGGGGGGCGTTTAAACAAATTGTTCAAGGGTGGTTTTACAGACTCAGTGGACTCCACAACCAGGAACTCAAACCTCTTGAATTACCGCCAAGTCTTCCTCTCAGATCCATCTGAAATGACTTAGAGCTGGTGCAGGTCAGGTCTGAGCTTCGGCAAGAGCCGTCCTGTGTTACCCCTGGGGACACCCCGCCATGCTGCACCTGCCTTTGAAAAATAGAAGATCTGCATGGTGAAGAAGCACTAAAAACAATAAAGGAGATTGCAATGGTTAGGAAATTATCCTTGAGCAGAGGCTCCACATGTGCAATAACCTTCTCTGCTGCAGTCTTCCTGTGCAGCTGCGGCTGAGCTCCCGGGACTGCAGTCTGTAAATGACAGGGGGCCCTACGACTTAATGGGATCACCAGCCCCAATGCCCAGGAGTGCGGTGCTCAGTCCCCCCCGGCACCCCAGCTTTCACCACCACACTTCCACTGGTGCCCACGGCTGGAAGTGGCTGGAAGGGTCCCGGTCCTGGCAGTGCCGTGATGCCCACGTCTCACCCGTGAGTGACCTGCAGTCACTTTCTTCCATTGCCTGACACTGTTGGAGCCCAATTCCTTAATTCACCCTTGCACCAGACGACACTGACTGGGGAGAGAGGGGGAGGACTCACGCATAGTCTTGGATTCAGGAACAGAAATGTGAGCTAGAAATTGATTTTGAAATGTTTTGCTTAGTTGTTTAAGTATGCGAGCATTTCTTCTGAATAAAATGCAAAATATTATCATAAGAGGGAGCAATTCAGATGTGCTCATCTGGAATTAAATGCAATCTTGATTTGTTAATCTTGGCATTTGTGAGCGTGTGTGAAGCTGGAAGAAGAGGGATTCCTGCAGATCTCTGTATTGGCCTGGCAGAAGACTAAAGAAATCAAAATAGCAGAAAACCTGGGGTAGGATTTGGTCTGCCTAAATCCCACACTGATCCTACTTTCTTGGACTGGCTAATCTCTCTACTGAAGCCAGAAATTATAAGCATAGTGTTAGCAACCCACACCCACACTTTTAGGTCTGTCCCCCTTTCTATAAAAATCAAACTGCTAGAGAACCCCCCAAAAATGGGGTCCATGTCTGCCCCAGTCTGAAGGAGCAGCTCTGCTTGCATCCAACCAGGACATGCAGCCATCTATCCACCTGCTGAGCAGCTGGGGTGAGTGCAGCCCACAGCGGCCCTTCAAGGCCAGGTCCTCTTCCTCTGGGCAGGGGGATCCCCTGGCTCGTGCTTCCCCTCTCGGGGGCACCCCGGCAGAGGGATGGACACTAAACCTGGCCTGAGCACCCTTTGGGCAGACGTGCTCTCCCAGTACGGGTGAGAGGTCAGGTTCACTGGCCAGGATCTGCTTCTGGGGGTTGGCAGAGACACCTTCCTCTTGCCATGGCATTTATAGTGAATTCAAGAACTTGCTTTCAGAGGACTAAGTCAGCCCCTCCTTCTTCATACGTACAATTTAAGTGAAGCAACTATCCACATTTGGAGGACTTGATTTTACCACCACGTAGGTAAGTTAGGCACCTAAGTTAGGCAATGAATAAGCTAAAACATGGCAATGACTCCATCTTTTCCACCAGGTGAAGATGTGCCACACAGAGTCCTTTGATCTCTGTAGGTGTCCCCTTTGTCTCCCCTGGGCTTCCAGTCGCATCCCTGACACATGGCATGGCTTTGAGGGAGGGCTGGGAACGGGTTAGAGCAACTACACCTCTCCATCTCCAATCTACCTAAATGAATAAAGTTAGAACGCGTTCACTCCACACATTGATTTACCTGCATGGATGGGGCTCAGGATTTACATTTTGGAGGTCAATTCGTTATTGACATACATTTCCAAGTATCCGTAAATCCACACTTACATATAGGGGGAATATTACCATTGTTCTTGGGCACCAGTTTCCACACCAGTTTAATGTTCTGTATTCATAATGATAAAGTCTAACATTTTTCAGGTCTTAAAAATTAGGCTCCAGATTAAAACATATTCCTTCTCTATGGCTTTGTCTGCATAATGTAATGCTCTTAAAGTGGACACGAAGGGCTTGACTGCATTTCCTATGCTCAGGTATAAGGTGCCATTTGAAATGCCCTGGGGTACCCAGGGCATCCCCGTGGGTGGACAGCTATGACAGATGGTCCACAAAAGACTTAGCCCTTCCTGGAGGAGAATAGTGGGATACCCCAGGGCATCTCCAGAGGTACTAAATGCAATTTATGGACAGCTGAGTCAACCCTGCACCAACTTAATCTATGTCCTCTCTGCTACAGTTTTAATAGGTTGCTGCAAAGACTTGGAAAGCTTTGGCTCCTGAGTCACTCAGCTCCTTAACTGCTTGTTTTATAAAAAGTAATTTAAAATAGAAATACAGAATGGTATTAATTGAGGGACCCCCCTTCTACTGCTAATATTTTGGCTTAATTAAGTTACTCTGCGGAAAGGTCTATCATGGCTTGTTTTTCTAGAAAAAATGCTATGAATAATGAAGGAAAAATGTATTCAAAGGATGAAATTTCTAAATCATAATTTATGTCATTTTCGTTACGCTTTGTAACTCTTTGAAAAAAGTTCCATTGTTTGGTGTTATCAGGAATTTCAGTGGGAACTCCCTAGAGAAAGGTGCAGTTGGCTCACTAAAAAGCTTTTCGTTTAAAACATTACTGTAGATGGGCCCATACATGAGATAAGAAGGAGGGGGCGGTTAAGAGGAAACAATAAAATATGCCAAAATGTTCTGAAATGATGTTGCTGAGTTGATAATATTTTTTTCATTTCCTTTTTTTTTCCTCCTGCATTGTCATATGAAGAACACGGCTCATATTTTCATATTTTCATTAAGTGGACATTACAGCTTCAAAGCTCTGGGAGGAAGGGGAAGGCTCTCTTCCAAACTTTTCAAAACCTATGATCTGTCAGTAAAAGTAAATATGTTTATAGTAGAGTAATTAGTTGAAATTTTATTTACTGCAGAGACTTGCACTTTAGTTCCTTGCAGGTAGTTCCTTCTTTGGAGTCCGTACCCTGCGAAGCAACAAGTGTTTTCAGATTGACAGAGGGTGTTCCTCACTTCACAGAAAAACAACATGTACAATTAGCGATACCTCTTCTGACCCAAAATGTTGGTGTGTGTTGTGGTGGTTTTGGTCAGTCCGTCCTTTCTATCACTTTTTTTAGACACCCATTTAGGCATAAGCAGCCCACCCCTACTGCCCCAAACAAAACAAAACAGAACAAAAAAATCCCAGCATTTTCCTGCTCCGTTTTCAGAATTCAGTCAGACCCTGTAACCATGCAGCTCAATCCCAGTCATTGCAGGTAACTCGTATTTTAAGAGGTGGTTTCCATTTTTAACCCATTCTGTTCCTTCAAGACGCTAAATATTTTGTGCATTTACCTTGCGTAAAGGAGAGTGGATCTTATGCCCCCCATTTTCAGTTTGATTTCGCCCAAGTCTCAGCATATCTGTGTGTTACGGAGCTGAAGGGATAAAAAGAGCTTGTATTATAAATTCCCTGTTTAATGTATTCTTCAATGTATTCATCTTTTGCATTGAAATTTTCAATTCTTGGTTTCTCTTCAAGAGACTCCGCTCTTTCCCCTTGCTGCCTGAAAGATTGAAGCTTAAATGCAGTGATATTAAGGTCAATGTCAGTTATGCTGATAACTCAGAGGAAAAAATCCTTTGGAGTTTTCAAATTATGGCAGGCTTTGTATAGTTTTACAGAAAAATTGCAAGCAAGCTACTATTCTTTGTATTTCTGCAGTGAGAGAAGTGTTTCAGGACTTTCCACCATACTTGGTCCCAGACTTTTACAAGTTAGAGCAATGCAGTTTTATTTGCTTGGTACTACTAGCTATTATTAAAGTTACTTGCTATTTCTTGTTGCAGATATCGGCCCTTTAAATTGATATTGCTCATGCTGGTTGCCCACTTCAGGGTACTTTTGAAAAAATGGCGTGGCTAGAAACAGTTTAGTTGTTTTCATGGCTAAGAAATAAGAATATTCTGCTTTCCAGTGTAAAATGGTGGGGTTTGTTTGGAAAACTTATCACTCCTAACTTAATAAATAATTAAATCTGAGATGTCTATTGGTCCTGAAAAAATCTGAACATTTTTTGAAAAGTAGCCATGATCTGCAAATTTGGTCTAGGATTTATTGCCAAGATCTCAGAAGAGTCTTTCCTTGCTGAACTCTCTCTGTTTCAGCTCTTGCCATACACCACCTGCACTCAGCACCTGTGTCACTTGACAGCAGGAAGCCAGGGCAGAGATTGTCCCCAGTGTATTGACTGTCAGCTCCTGAGATTTAGGAAGTAAGAGAGCAGTCTGAAGAAGTGGAAAACTGCTGTTCCTCATTAAGGCCAAGATTAAGTCCTCCTTGCCTGTGGACTCCACCCTTCTGAATAAGAAAAGGAATTTAACACTGACTTTGTGTCTCACTACTCACATGGATTGAGTAGTGCTTAGGGGTGTCACCAAATCAGACAGAGGGAATTAATATTTGTTCGTCACAATATCCTCTGGTAGAGAAGAGAATTTCATTCCATGGCTTTGCATTAAGGTGAATGTTCACTGTACAGGTTATGCTATTTCTGAGTAAAGCAAGTCTTCCCTCCTCAGAAGTTAACATTCTTGGGGCTTTGTTTGAAAAGCTTTACTTTTTCGGTATTGGTAACACTGGTTCCTTCTTAAACTCAAGAAGATAAATGGGAAGGTCAAAGACCATTGGAAAATGCAAATTGAAAAAGCATGCTTTTCTTTCCCAAATTGCCATTTTTTATCTGATTTCTCAGGGTTTCTTTTCCCCAGCTGTTTCTTGATACCCCCCCTCATCTGCATCAAAGACAGCTTCCTTGGGTGTTGCTCCCAAGAAAAGTAAAAATATTTCTTTTGCAATTTTTTTGAGTTAAAATCAGTTAGAGAGATAGAAAATGCTGAATGGGAGGGAGAAAACTGGCATTCAACCAGTGTACATGCCACAGTCTAACAATGGTCAATAATAGGGGTAAGTAGGAAAAACAGGAAGGGAAACAAATTCACTTTCATTAGGAGAACTGCAGGATTTCACCTGTAATACTATCTTCTTTCCCTGTGTTTGTGTAACTAACAGGCTCCATGTGAGCAAACAGCCCAGCTGATACCTCTCTTGTCGGGTGTTCGCAGCAAGGCTTTTTAACCCTAAGTACACATCTTACATGTTAATTGATTCCACCTTCTGAGAACTGCAGGATTTCACGACACGGCATGTCTTTGGTGCGTGTCTATGGCATGCTGCAGGGACCCGCAAATAGCAGGAAGGAATTTTTAGAGTGCATCTAATGGCCTTTGCTAGTCATTAAGCTGATAAGTGTAAAAATCACTCTCTAGACTACTTGTGACGCTTTATGTTTTTCACACGGTACTTGTGTAACATAATCATCCCCGCATCGTCTCCCTGCAGACACAGCCTGAATGTCTAAAGCTACAAGGCAGCTCCTCTGCTCAATGGACAGAGCTCTGTGGCTTTATATTAGCTGAGGGGTTTTGTGGTGCTAGAGGGTAACGCTGTGTCTGACCATCTTTGTGTGCTTGTATTCCATAAAATATTTTCTAAAAATATTAAATGATGACAGTTGGAACAGTGAATTTGATGCAGGACTAAAGGAATGAGCAAATCTACTGTTTATGATAAAGATGCCCCTCAGATGCCTTGGTTTCGTGGGGCGTTGAGTATATTTTTTACTGGGATTAAGAGAGAGATCCCTCATGTCCTTCTTCTGATGGAACTTAAATGCCAGTACACTAGCTCTTCTATACTGGACTCTGTTTTATGACTTGATTCCAGTAATGCTAAGACAAACTGTCTCTGTCTCCATCTGGCAGTGAAGACTGTACTGAATATGGAGCACGGAGCTGGGTGTTTAATGGCTAGGACCGCCCTGGCATCCTGTGGCGAGAGCGCTAGAGATCCAAGCAATGTAAGTTGCACGAGTCCAAAGGAAAAGCTAGTTTGGAGGTCAGCAGTATTGACCTTGGGATCTGTCCAGTTGCCTATTTAGAATGAGAAAGAGAAAAGTAGGTTGGAGCACAAGATCAGGCAGAAGTAGCAGGCTGATAGGAAAACAGAGCAAATGTATTGCCATTTGCTTGAAGTTTCATTCTCTAGTTTTATTCCAGCACTGGGGCTTTTCACTCAAGACGTGACATGAGTTACAACATAGGTGGAGCTGTACTGCCCATTCTTGCAGTGACTTTTCTCTGGGTGATACCCCAAGCAGCTCTAGATCAGGCAGGGGGACATGGCAGCATGGGGATGTGACCTGAGAAGAGGGGCAGGTCTGCAGTGCCTGGGGTATCAGTGGGGTGAGGAGTGAGCTAGGGCTGAGCAAGGAGGGAGCAAGGAGCAAGCCACTCCACCATGCTCTCAGGGCTGGGTGCTCCTGGTCTTCTTCCTTCCTCACCTGTTGCACAGGCAGGTGCCTCCTGAAAGCGACTTTCAGATTTTTCCTTCTCCTGTAATAATATCTAAGAGTTTAACAGAAGAAAGAATTAATTGCACTATTTTTGCTCTGAAATAAACCCCCTCGTTCCAGTCATTTTTTTGAATTACTTAAATGCCATGCTGTGTGTGATTCCATGCTCTCTTTCGCAGTACCTGTTCTCCCTGGACTATAAGTCAGTCATACCATAACCTAATATGATTTTAGTTGGTTTTCAGTGAGGGCTGGGCTCTGAATTATAAGCTGTTCCTTTACATTTCACTTGCTAGTACTTTTCTCTGAAGTGCCAGCTTCCAGATTTCTCGCAAAATTCAGCTAATACCAAATACTGCTTCCCTGCTTAACACAGAAAACGTGGCCAAGTCTCAGCTGTAACTGATACTGTTATTGGCAAGGCACTGCTCAAGGTGGTGAACTCGAGAGAGGGATTCTCTTTCTGTTATTTGTTTGTACAGTACCTAGCTGAAGGAGGATTTAATCCCTGCTTGGACTCTTTATACAATATGACATTAGAAACAGTAGTTCAATTGCTTACTCAGCCTGAACTTGCTGTTATCTATGCAAATTGTCAGACATTGTTCAGGTCTTATTAACTACATTAATTAAGGCTGTATTTAATTAGCATGTGTGCTTTCTGACATAACTGCTGTAATGCTAGGATCAACTATTTCTCCATCCAGCAGTGTATACCACGCCGAGCACAAAGCGTGGAGCTGGGCGTTCGCTTCTGATAGCTGTAGGCAATGTGCAATCGCCTGTGGTTGCCAGTGTCCCATACACCACGTACATCTGTGTGCCAATCAGGCATTTGCTTCTGAAATCTTGAACTTTAGAAACAAATCAAAACGGACCTTGTGTGAACGGTGCTACTGGTCCATCAGCAGTCTTCAACCTGTGTCTGCTACATAATGATTTTTTTTTCCTCAGCATTAAGATATTTCAATTGCTTTTCATGGCACTTTTCCTTCCTAAAGCATTATTTTTATATTTGTGAATGGTAAGCTAGGGATCTGCTCTGCTTACAGAAGAGCTTATTTTCTTTGCAGCTAGTTATGACAGTTTATTTTGTCCCTAACAATGGAGATAAGATTCCGTGATCCTGTTTGGCTATACCATGCTCCACATCTTCTTGCAAAGGAAAGAGCTAATTCTTTTCCAGAAATCTCCAAAACAGCGTGAGCAGCCTGAAGGTCAAACTTGTGGCACGGTAGATGAAAAACAGAGTGCTAGGATCGTGCAAGTAAAAATAGCTCAAAAATGGTGATAGAGCACTGGTTAAATTACAAGATTGTGTGAAAGGTGACATTTAACCTCTCAATGAGGTCACCTTGAAGTGGATGTGACTTCATCTTTTATGTCATCTCCACTATGAGATTGCTTGAATTTCTAAATGAGACCACTTATGATCCATCTAAAGATCAGCCACTGAAGACTGTAAATTTCATTCTCTACAAGTATTTGACTGGATCAAAAGAAAGAGCAGTCAAGAAGAACAGAAACATGAGTATGTGCTGAATTAACCTTTTTTTTTGTTTAATTATAAAAGTTATAGCTCTGTGCTGCTGACAATGCTAAATTTCCCATTTGAGGCCTTTGGCATTGACACATTCTTGAGGAGGTAAAAACCCCTTATTTTTTGCATGGTATCAAATGGTTTATTTATGTTTAAATCAGTCCTTCTTTGTTATACTTACTTCGAGCAATTTTTCATATTTTCACTACATGGCTAACCAGGCACTTGAACAAGTTGTCCAGAAAGGCCATGTAATCTCTGTCCTCGAAGATATTAAAAACTGGACTAGACAAGGCCCTGAGCAACCTGATCTAACTTTTATGTTAGATTTAACTTAGGAGCTGACCATGCTTTGAGCGGGGGACTTGATCTCCAGAGGTCCCTTCTAACTGAAATTATTCAACGTTTCTGTGTTTCTATGGGCTAGTTTTAACACTCACAACAAAATATTGAAAGTAGATCAACAACTGTGCTGTCAAACAAAGTATATTTGCATTCAGAGGAAGAAAGAGACTTCTTCATTGGAGGCAATTATTCTTTTCTTGCCCTCCTTCTGCCTTTGGAATGACTTTCAAGGTGGGATATGTTTTGCATTTGTCCACAGCATAATGGACACTCAAGGGATCTGGAAATACACTCAGCTGTACACCAAAGGAAAATATTCTAAATATAGATTCTTCCATAGTTAAGCTCTTCCTGCTGAACTTAAATTAATCTTGTTTTAAAAAGAGAAGGATCCTGTACGCTTCCCATCATCAGATCCGAGCATGAGTGCGGTGCAAAAGACCAGAACTCCCAATGGAGACTGGAGCATTTTCTTGAGAAAACACTGCCAGTTTCTAATCCAAATTGAGTATGACACAGACATGAAACCGTATTGTTAAGCAGCCAATGGCACTTAAGATCAACCTTGAAGGTTGCCAATGTAAGCACCTGTGTAGAAAAAAAATAGGCATTTCTGAACGTGGATTTGCCATCAAACTATATGTTCGGGTGTATGTTTTCCACCATAGGCAGCGAGCTGCAAAATTCTGGCAGGCAAACACCCTCTCCGTGGAGCCTCATGAGGTAGCAGCCAGCACATGGAGCAAGAAGGAGGTGGGTTGCAGATATCAAGGGTTACAAGACCTCTCCTTACTTTTTAACTCTCCTCATTTTTTTTTTTTTTATTCATCATGTAGAACTATCGTAAAGCTCAATGTTTCTAGCCCCTGTGCTGAGCTGAGGAGTCTGGCTCAGCCTCAGCTGCTGTGATGGGCTCTGTGCATCTCATGGGATACCCCCACATCACGGAGCTCTGACACCTAGTGGCCACGAAACAAAAAAAAAGGGGGGGTTTTGAGCTCTACAGCATGTATTGAACCAGCCAGTTATGTCAGTAAATTGTTCCCCTAAGAAAAATGGCATAAAGCCTTCATTTAATGAGCTGCAGAGTGTAGCTGGCCAGACTTCAGGCACATGAATGTTTCCCCAAGGAAGACATGTCATTAGGTATTTTTAAAGATAAATTCCCTGTTCATTGGGAAATATTGTCCCTGTGGAAAATGGTTAGAGAACATGAGGAAGCTACACACACACAAAAAAATAATCCCCGAGTAAAGTTCATTCCATGTTGTGCTGTGGCACTTGAGTTTTGGGACCAGCTGCTGGCTGGGGTCGAAGGCAGAACAAAGCCATGTGAGAAAAGCCTGTTTCCTTTGCACTTTCCAAGATAAAAGTCTATATCTCTGCTGGGTAAACACAAAGTTTGAGTCATAGCTCTCTGCAGAATGACTTGGTAAAAAAGGAGTCACTCTAAGCGGGCGCAAGTGAAGAGCTTGAATTCCCAACCGTGGAAAGCCGATGTTCACCATCCACCTTGGATTATCACAGTGAGCGCTGACCTTTTTCATGTGCCAAAAAGACACTGAATTTTATGCTGTGGACTCTTCATTTTGCCAGATCCATGATGAATGAGTCCAACCGAGGAAAGCCTCCTGCTGATCTTGTCTTCTCCCACCCAATATCATGCTATGGCTTAAATGCTTAAGTCTGAGGCACAGTTAACACACGCAGAGGCTTTGTGCTGTAAACATGTGAAATGAAACGACCCTTTCTAGCTCTGCTGCCATCCCATCTCCTTTTAGGAGGAGCTAGGTAAGAAAAGTCTCATTCACAGCTATCTTTCTGCGTTCCCAGATACTTTGCAAGTGAAGGCACTTTTTCAAGTATAACCGGATATAAGTCGGTATCTTCTACTCACTAGGTTAGAAAGGGATCCACCTCTGTATTTTGAGGCTGATAAAATGTCACATTTAGTATACACATGTGTATTTTCTATTAAGAAGGGAGATAAATCAGGGATGCATCCCAAAGAACCATGAAGTCCTTTACTGGCCCTGTGCAGGATGAGGAGGTAATAAGGAACTTTATTATTGGGCAGGAACCTGTTAAATGGGGTGTTGCTTAGAATGGTTTTGTAGGATTACATACATTTTCCTGGTGGCTTTAGACCAGCTTTCTTCCAGACGCTTTCTCCTACTCCTCTCCATTAGCAAGTGCTGGGTTGGCGAGTGGTATAGGTTTTTCTCATTTTCTGAAGGTCCCCATTGTTGCTGTCCGTCAAATCACCAATCATTTCTTCAATCCACTGGGAAAAAAGAAAACCCAACCCCAACAGATGCAGCTTAACTTAAATACATGCTATATTGCATTTTTAAATGAAATGATTATGTCTTAAAACTGATGGGTCTATTTTTTTCCTTCTTTCCTCTTCTGTTTTGTATGTGAGAGAGGATAAAAAGGTAGTGTTTGCCCTTTTCCATTCATTGCAATTCGTGAGTCTCTGTTGGGCTCGATTTCATCTTCACCTCAGGATCCCCACAGGTGATCCCTTCCCTACCATTTCTCCTTTCTCTTCTGCCTTGATAAAATTAGGCTTTTATCCTCTTCTGAACTGACACCTTTTAAGGATCCTTTGGAGATGCTTCTGTACCACCAACCAACCTTTCCTCTGCCAAGTGTATTGTCCAACTCTCATTTCAGATGTTGTTGAAGGGATTGTTGTGATTTCTGTCATCAGCCTCTGTACTTGCTCAGCAGTTATTTTCTTGAAAAAACTCATCTCATATTGAAGTAAGAAACACTAAAATGATCGAACTGTTCTCCTGCTAGCCTTTCAGGTGCATAGGTCTGAAGGTCCTTTTTCACAGAGCTTGGTGCACACCACTGCTCCTGTTTTGCAGCCAGGGAGCGCGAGGCGCTGAGTTGTGCATCCAAGCATGCATGGAGGTGAGATCCCTGAGCTTCAGTCCTGTGCCCTGACCACTCCTGGTGCCCCAGCCTGCCCTGAACTAGCTTGACCTGCTTCTCAGGAAATGAAAAGAAAAAAAGAAGTTGGGAAAACTATTTTCCTTGAACGTGCTCCCTCTGGTTTAAGATAAGGGAGGGCCAACCACGGGCAGGTTATCTCAATGACAGCAGCATACCGGCTCCTCTGCAGGAGCTGCTGATGCTCATGCTATTCCTCTGCAGTAAACAGGTCTAACTTGCTCAATTTTGGAGCGCCACAGGGAGAGAGCATGATCCTGCGATGAGGTAGGTTGATACGCTGCCTTGGCAGCGTTTTAGAGTTAAATTTGCTTTCTCTATGTCACACCTTGCTTGGGAGTGCACGCTTATCCTCAGTATGGTGCTGGCAATCGTCAGGACGTCTAGAAAATTTTCTGCGTCAGGAAAATCTACTGGTGAAAATGATATGCTTAAAAAAATACTGGACTTGTCCTTTATGAAAAATACCAATGGTAATTTAAGATTGGGGCCAAATGACAATGAACATGAAGGGAACATCCAGCCCAGCTACCTGCCAGAGCTGCAGTATCTGCAACAGCTCTTCCTTGTGAAAACAGCTGGAATAGTTTATCTAGGACAACTTCTCTTCCTCACAACAGCTGATCGTGTGAGCTATAATTCCTTTCTGAATGTGTGAAAGGTTTGCATGCCTGACTAGTTCAAGGTCAGCGGTTGTTAAAGCTCATTGAGAGGATGAAGAAGCTTTGCGCAATTTTATCTTTCCCACTACCTTGCTGCTCATTTTTCATTTATCTCCGATCTGCAAGGCAGAACCTCTCAGCGCCTCCTGAGGAGCTGAGAGCTCTGAGAGCTGATCCAAGGTCTGGACCCACGCTGTCTCCTCTATAATCCTGGTGGCCCACTGGCTTCAGCTGGATAATGAGAGTAATGTTAACTCACCTTCAGCTGGGAGACCAATGCAATTCACTTCTGTGATAGTCTCAGAAAAAAGAATATAGAAACATCTGAAGTAAATCAGAGTTGCACAATGCACAGAGTTAATGTGTACAGTATCATCACCGTGGTTCTCCATGGTTATCCTATTTATCTGGAATAAACATTTACATCTGAGCAAAGAAAGTGTGTAATGATGCTAATAATAAATAAATAAAAGGCAGCAGGGTTCTCGGCTCTTTAACTTCTCTAACAAAGGCTCATTTGAAGTGTATCTCCAAATCAAGATCAATGCACCTAACAAAATCACATCCAGAATCTAAAAGCTGATTATCAGTCTGGTTTCAGTGAGGAAAAACAACTCCTGCTAAACCTTCGCAGAAGCTGCATCCATAGAAACAGTGCTGATTTGAGTGCGCTTTGCACTGGCTCATACAGATGGATATTTGCTGCAAGATGCTCGCAGTTAGTCTTCAAGTCACTTCTTTCCATTGCTGAGACATCTTCAGAAGGCTTTTTTAGGTAATAATGCCACATTCTTGCTCAAATTTAATTGTGACAGTCCTTCCATTACAGCGCTTATGGACTCCATACAGTCCATACTCTGACACTGAATATAATTTTCAAGTCTTTCAAAGATTTGTAGTTGTTAGAGCCAAAAGATCCTGATGGCTTTTAAGCTCTGTCCTGCTTTACACAATGCAACTATGCATCTGGCTGTAGTGACAGGGTTAGAAAACCCTAAAAATTATAATTCTAGCACCTTGTGTCTTTACTGAGCACTCCCTCACCCACTTCAACCTGACATTTATGCAGGCAGAGGTATTATCTATTATCAACAGCTAGGCATGTATTTTATCACCCAAAACCACAGGTGATGCTTTCATTTTAAAGGAATTAAAGCTCTGTGTTACCTTCCCAAGTCTCCATTAGCAGGTGTAATAGAATAGAGCATTAGCAATTTAGAGGTGTAAGAAATTTACTGTCATATCACTGTTCTGCCATACAAATGAGACACTTAACGAGCATTTGGTTCTTCCTGTTGCCACAAATATATTTATCTGGTTGTATCTTTACAGTTAGCCATTTTTAACAGGCATTTCTAATTGAATAATAACAAGATTATTAAAAGACATCCTTTACAAATTCAAGGTAGCATAATTACTTTCCAAGAACATAAAATATTAAAAGCTAATTGGTTTTTAGTGCAGCAGAAGCTCTTTCCAACTGCATTGACTCTAGGTCTTTTCAAGTCTGATGCCCATGGCTCTACACAGCTCTGGCACTGTCCTACAAACTTGTCTGGCATTTCTACCAACCTCCCCCAGGGATGCATTTCTTCAAAGCCAGCTGGTTCAATCCCTCCTGATTTAGCATCATTCCATGTGCAAAGTCAGCAGTGACTCCTGGGGCCTGTGTAGGCTATTTTGTGTTTGCATGCATCTTTGTGTGTGCATGTACATATAATATGCATGGATTATTGGTTAAATACATATTGACATACAGTGTAGGCAATAAAAACTAAAGCCAGAGCTTAAATCTTGTCCCTGAGTTTCTCTTTCCCCTCCTGTGTTCTGGTAGTTTACTGCAGGAAGCTATACGCTAATCAGCCTGTAAAACACTGCTCTGGGGGAGACAGTGATCCCAGCCACAGGCTGGAGCAGATAATAGACTTGCCTCCCTTGACAAAAAGATAAGAGAGTGCATTTTGTTCCTCATTATGTCACTGGTTTTGGGAGGTAGGTTCTTTCCCTCTCTTGTTTAAACAACATAAACAATGCCAAATGTCATGACAGGAGTGGGAGCCTGTCAATGCAGCCCTGTAATTCGAAAATTTCCACGCATGAGGCAAAAGTGGTGTCTTCAGGCCACTTCCTGACCCACTCATCCATAGATCAAAAACCGGAGTAAGATACAGATAAGAAAATGCCCAGGAAATGAAACATGCTCCATACTGCTAATTCAGACAGCCTTATTTTTTGCTGTGGCCAGGGACTGCCTGGTGCGGCACTTCTGCCTGGGCACCTCATTGTATTGTCAGTGAATTTGAAAGGGTAGCAAGGCAAAAGGCTGCTGTCCTGTTGGGGCCAAGCATTTTGTCTTCCTTCCTTTGGTCTTCTTTCTTAACCAGGGTGTAACTCTATGGACACAGCATAACACCGTGGGAGACAACAGACTTGTACTTGTATTGCAAAGTCCAGAATGTGCCTCTCCTCTCGTCTTGTCTCCTCTTCCCTTCTCATCTCTAAAGATTATTCTGCCCAAATTGATAGCAGTAGAAAAATCTGCCAACCAACCCAATGAAATATTACCCCTGTTCAGCTTTTCTACTCAACTTCTTGCTTGCTGGCACCATCCCACCAGATAAGCACCTCGCTTTTTGCGAATGCCTCTGCTGTACTCTCCAACTCGTCTCCGTACTCTACAAATGCAGAAAGTGCAAACTCAAATAGCATCCAGCAATATCAATCATGTGGGCACTTTTCGGTATTTAAGGCAAATTAATGCCAGACTGTTTTAAAGTCCAGCTGCTTGGGGCTGGGGTGAGGCAGAGTGGTTCACTGCAGCTGTTTATAGGTACCCAGGGAAGGTAGGGCAGGAGGGTTTTACTGCATTGGCATCTGACCTGATCTGACTGATAAGCCTAACATCTTAATTCTCATGAAAAGCACCATGGGCTCTTCAGCAAGAACGTGAGGCCAAGACCTTGGTCCTGCAGCTCAGCTGAGCGTGTGCACAAACTTCTCACAAGCGAGAGAGTTAAGATCATCTGTCAACAGTTCTGTCCCATAATGTGCTGAGAAGTCTGGCCCAGCTCCAGGGCTAATTTTAAGCATATGAGTAGCTTCTTTCAAGTCAGTGAGAACGGCGGAGTGAGTTGCTGGCTCCGGGAGAAGGATGCTTGGGCACTGGTATGGCTGGACCTTGACGAGGCAGGGACAGTGCCACCCCAAAGTACGAGCTCATGGGTTGGCAACCCAGGCTCAGACATCCGCTTCCCTACACACACACTCCCGAGGCCCGTTAGCTAGTGCCAGGGTTGCTGGGCTGCTTATATTGCATAGGATTTCCTGTACTGCGTGGTCAAATCCCGTGCACCATATGACAAGCATATGGGATATGTCTTTTCCTGTATTTTTGCAGTGACCGGCCACTCTTCCGGATGCTTGGGAATCCAGGCTGGCGATTGTCAGGAAAAACGGCTATTGCACACTTACAGATAAATCACACCGTATGTACTAGACTCACCGCGCCTCTGCTGTGCTGTTAATCTGGGTGTGCACAGGGCTGTGCAGATGCAAGTGTCTCTGTCTGAGAGGAAAATACAGTCAGAACCACGACCAGGATCTCTAAAAAGCCTTAATCTAATGAACTGGGGTACTAGTAACATCCTCACTTCTGCAGGGAACTCCTAACCTTTACCAATGAAAATACCCAAAGCAGTGCCAAAATGTTTTACAACATTATTGCCCCTTTTTGCTTGGCATGAATGATAAGAGTCTGTAATTTTATGTAGATGGCATGTAGATCACATTTTTAGCAGCCAAAGAGCTTAACAGCTTTCAGCTGTTACTGTTGCAGTTATCTATTGGAATGTTCCTGGAGATGTGCAATTATTAGAAGAGTAATTTAGTTTCAGTTTGCAGAATTTCCTAATGAAGATTGTATCTTCAAAGTACAAAATACAGTATGCCCATCTTTTATCCAAATCACTCATTATCTCAGCGAAGGACATGTCTATTTGAGAGCAACACTTACATGCAAAACTCTTGTTATCTGAGCACGTTTAACTAGTTAAATTCCATGTCTCCAATGTCGGCCAGATAAAGAAGGCTACTGTATATTTAGGACACAGACTGCAGAAAAATTCTTACCAAAATATGGTGTCATATGGGACTCTGCTTTATTAAAAATGACTCCTTCTTACCCAGCTTTTTCAGATTCCCATCTAACCTAGTGATTTTTTGAGTTTGAGAGTGACACGTCCCCAGCTTGCTTTCTATGCTTTGTTTCTCTTCTTCCTAACTCATTTCCAGGAAAGGTAGCCTCTTTTCCTTCCTAGCTGAACAGCAACACTAACATTATAAACCAGTCAAATATACCAGAACGGTATTGGCAAATGACTGAACGATTTGCGCCCCATATTATGTTGAACCAGGTGACTATTGTGCTTATCAACTTGATTAATTAAAATGATCCATTTTTGCTCATGTTCCTTTCCTATGAACTAACCTGATAAATATGTTGGCTACATTGAAAATGACCCTCGAGAAGCACCTTGCTCTCTTCTTCCAAAGGCCAATGTGGAGCTGAGCATCTTTCAAAACTGAAGGGTCCTCCGGGCAGTCGCATGGGTTTGCTGGTTGCTTTTGTTTTGGCGTTTTTCTTCTTGCGGGGTGCACCATAATCTTGCCTGAAGACGTTCACTTAAATTCCTCTTGCTGCTTCAGAGGCTATGAATTAAAAAATCAAACTGACTTTTCTGAATCTGCAGTCAGAAAACGTTGACAGTTACGAATGCTTTCTTCAGAGGTGTTTTCTTTAATTTACAACAAGTAGAAATTCAGGAACTTCTGTTTTCAATGAGGAAGCCCAGGAACAATAGCTCTTTCCTGTAAGTATCAGTAAAGTGATGACTAAACAGGCACTCAATAGCCAGTAAGCAAGGCTACCTCCAGTGGGCATGCACTGAAGTTGAGGATGGCTGCTGAGAAAGATGGTGAAATTAGACCCTATTTATTAAAATTTCCTGCCACATTCCAAGAAGGGGAAAGTGACTACAAAGCCAACAACAGACAGTAACTGCTGGTGAAGTGCAGCAAGGTTATTTGGTAATAAAATATACCCCGACACGGTCCAAGCCTGTTTCACAGCTGCATTTCAAATTATGGTCAGGAAAAACAACTGCCGCCTTCTGCATTGGTCTTGTGGCCTGCTGGAGACACCAGTTTTCTGGTTCACCCAGACCCTTCCTTGGCCCATCAGTTCACCTCCTCAAGTCGTCCCATCAGCCATCCCCTCATCCCAGGCTTCAGGGACCCAGTGCCGGTCGTCCTACCAGAGGTGACCTGCACCATGAGTGTGAAAGCATCAGTAGCTTTCACTTAGCAAAATGAATGCAAGATTAGAAGGACTACGCCTGGAGAATATCATCTTGCTAAGTGCTTAATGGGCCCATGCAGACTCCTGAAGGCCTCTTTCTCTCCAGGCGGGAACAGATATGGGCTGTTACCATGGCACAGAGACAGCAGCATCCTGTCTTTTGTGAGGAAAGCAAGTCTGAAGGCCATGGGAGGTCCTCAGCAGGGATCCAGCTAGCGCGAGAAGGAAAGCAGGACCTTTTGGGGTGCGGGTGGTGTTTCTCCGGATCAACGTGAGGTGAACTTAGGCAAGCCTGTGTTCATGCACTGCTGGGGAAGATTTGAGTAGAATATGTGTTAGAGTAAGAGCCTAATTAGAATAACTACAGTTAGTTCAAGATCAATTGAATAAAATATTCTTTTGGTGTCACAAAGGATGGGGTAGTTAAAATAAGCAAACCCAAATTTATTTCATCCATCTGAGTCTTGCCTTCTCATCATGATTTTTCTCAGTTCTTGATGATTTTAATGATGATTAAATCTTTCCTCAAATTCTGACGGTCCCCTTCTGACCCAGCCCGTGCTTCTGGTTATACCCAATCCTGCGTGCACACGCGCACGCCTGCTCTGGGCACTGCTCTGATGTTCGCAGCGTGAAAGCAAGCAGCTTTTGTCCAGAAACAAAGCTACATGAATTCATTTGAAAGACTTGTTGAACTTGGCCCATTATTTCCCAGAGACTGGTAAACAGATTTATTTGTCATAAATTTTTAGCTGAGTGATTTCTGCAGATTACATTTGGCTGCAGACCATTTGCAAATAGTTTGCAATTAATATTGGAGATTTGAGATGATTTGCTGTAGGTTGCATGAGAAATTTCTGCTCTCTTGGCTGGATGAATATAACTCCTAGAAACAGGTTCCTTGTAGAAATTCTTGTCTGTATGAATTCCATATTTACTTTCTGCAGATTCTTTGTAGTGTATGGTTGATCCTGCCAGGGGCTTAGCACACTGTCTCTGCTCCAAAAAACCACTTATACCTGTGCTTAACTTTAAGGACAAGATTAGTTCCCCAGAAGTCAAGCCAAAGTTAATTTCAGCATGTGTAAGAGAAAAACCAGTAAAGTTGGTTTAGGATTATATGATCATGAAAAAATGTGTGTCCCTTCTTTGTCCTGAAAATGATGCCACAGCGCTAGTCTTGTTCCCGACCTGGCCCCATGCTTCTGGCACCTCTACCCCTGGCCACCCACCCCTGCCCCAGTGCTGCCTGCCCCACTTTTCTGCTCAGCACCAAAACCACAGTGGCTCTGGGGAGGCTGTGCTCCCTGACCCCTGAGGCCTCTTCACTTTCTCCATCACTCCTAAAACACTGCACCCCACCTCCACCCCCAGTCAGCACAAGACAAGCATCCTCCCAGTTGGGTCCAAGCAGAGTAGTTTTGAGATGTTTGAGACACAACTTCATTCTCGTACCAAGTTAAAGGGCACACCATGGTGATAAAAGCCCTCTATTTGTAATAGCCCTTTCCAGAGTTTTTTCTTCTCTTGGTGCAGAATCACACCACACAGCAGCTATTTTTTCACAGCATGAAATATGACTTTATTTTTCTGGAGCTGGTAGGAAAAATTACCAAAGCAACAACCTGTTCTGAAGGGGGCTGTGGTTTGTCTTAAGGACAATGACATTATGAAGAGCCTAAGGTCCAAGGCACTCAAAGAGCCAAGGTTATCAATCTGAAATGCCAAATATTTACAAAACCTCAATGAGAACTTCTGCAACTCTCCAGAATGAACAAGCCATACCTTTCAGAAATGCTCTACAAAAGTCCTGTAGAATAAAGGAGCCTGTGTAGACTGGGAAGAGCTCTCCAGGGACTTGCTTTGCATCGCAAACACCAGCCTTTTCTTCTCCTCTCTGTGTTATATCATAGCTAGGGCCAAGGATAATGCGTGTCAACACTGTCACCTTGTGATATGTTTCTCATTGATGTTTGAGAATTGTTGGGAGAATCTCATAAAGAAAGGCCATCCATAAACAGCTAAGTATTCTGCCTTCCACTTGTCAGCTCTTCTAATCGAGCTGCCCACTGGCTAACCTCTTCTCTCATCCCTCAAAGGCCAAATCAGTTGGTATAAATGGAGATGATTTCACTGACTTTGAAGAAATTACACCAGTTTATACCAGCTCCAGCTTTCTCCCACAACACTTCTCTTCCTTCATTATAAGTGAAAACTTGCTCCTTTCTAAAACTGATTACCTCAGGAAGGCATCTAATGATGGACATTATAAAACCATACAGGAGCGCGCTGTGCTCTGTAGCCCAGTACAGGAATACCCAGGCTAGGTGTGACCAACCTGGGAACGAGGATGCCTCTGGAATCCAGCTACAAGCTTGTGCATGCAGACCTGCTCATCGGGAGGTAGTCTGGAGCATTTTGCATCCTACTTCATCCATCGCACAGCCCCAAGATGCTGAGTCCTCCCTAACTGCCACCTGCGGCTCCTAATTCCAGAGCTGTAGGCTATACACTTGCACAATTTTCCAGCAATTTAACTTTCTACTCCTAGGCAAAACTCATTGCTCCAGTGAATCATCCTCCAACAATTCTGTGTGAGAATGACGGTCACACATGCTGATGCTGTGCGTTCATGGATCTGCTTCCCGTTACAGCAGGATAGATGGCCACAGATCCTGCTATGATGGCTGGTGTAGCAAGAGACCATGTTGGCCCATTTTGTCTAAGTCTGGGACACCAGACGTCCTGTGTTGGTGTAGATAGTCCTGATGGGCAGGAACTTTCCCAAGCCTTCAACAAAAGGCTTTGCACTCCTATCTTGTCTTCATGATTCACAGGGATGCAAGATTTTCCTGGTCTCTCCCTTTTGAGCTGCAGCCCTGGGAACTCATAATTCATCACGATGCCGCAGGGAGTTGGGAAACAGGGGCTGCCCTGCTTCTGCCTGGTGCGGTGGGGTGGAACAACCCAGCAGGGGCATGGCTTCATGCAGGGGAGATCCCCGTTTCCTGTTTGTCCCCTTTTCAAATGAAACCTAATCCAACAGCAAATAAAACCCCTCTTGTTAAGATCTTTAGACTTAGGACTGTGTTAACCCTGAAGCAGAATTTAATCTTCCCTTTCCGAACGTGGTCACCTGGATGATGACTGAAAATGCTGGTGTTGCAATCCAGAAAGGCTGCCCTTGTCTTTTCTCTGTTAGCAATCAGAGGGCTTTGGACTTCAAACTTCAAAAGTGTCAGCCTATCCCCTTCTGCAAAAGCTATTTTTATTAATAAATACATAAAGTTAAGGGAGAGCATGGGGTCTCATCATTCCACCACGGTGTGCAACAACAGTTGTGGGTAAGCCCCGTGTGAGAAATAAGTCCTTACAGCTGTTATCCTGTTAACTTTAGCTATTTTGTTATTTTGTCTAAGTTATCCAAATGTTAATTTCCTGATGTCTGGGAAAGTGGCTGAGCAGCACCTACAGCGCTGGGCTCTGCTGCTTGCTGGTGAGATAGAGGGAGGCGGGATACGAGAGTGCAGGCCTTCAGCAAGCGGTCATGCAAAGAAAGGACTGCTCTTAGTTCCTCAGCAGCTATTTTATCTTATCTGCACACATTGCTCTTTCCAAATCAAGACCAGCCTTTTCATTATTATAAACAACTGGAGAGTGGGAAAATATTCCCTGAGGCAAGAAGCAGCACTTGACATAAAGCACTGTAATGGAAGCTACAGCATGCAGCAAAATTAATCACTCCCTAAGACATATTCCTGCTCTCAGTGCAAAAGTCAGTTTTGCACCAAATGATACACAGCCTAGTGTCAACTCCATGAGTCCAAAGAGACCGTAATAGAAGGACAACATGTTGAGTCATAGCTTTTAATCGTGTAAGGTTCAATCTCATGAGGTGCTGCAGCCGAGTGTCCCAGCTGCAGTCCCATAGTGCATGTCAGCATCAAAACACTCTCCCCATTCATGGAAGGCACGGGAGACACATATATGCTTAAAATTGAGCACACAAGTAGCAAGGGCAAGGACCTTGCAAGACCAAGCTGAAACAAACCATTAGTAACTGGCCCTGTGTGGAGTCAGAGCACAGCTCTTGTTACAGGTGATGTCCAAACTCAGTTCCCTTCTTTAGGAAATAAAGTTGCTTGTTGAAAAACAAAGATTTTTGTCAATGAACCCTATTAAATTTTGTGACCTCTCCCACCTCTTCTTCCTGCACTGTGGTGCTGCCGCTTTTATTAGTTGTTATGAACATCCTTATTGTTATTTCTCTTACTGGGGATCTGCTTGTTGCTAACTGTTACATGCAGAGTGCCTGGGTGTTTTGCAGTGCTGGTGTATCATTTCACCCAGTATTTTCTCCAGCAAAGTGACTGAGCCTGCCTGTAATCGGAAGACAGTGTTTGTGAGAGCGTGGTCAAAGTGCACCACACAGCACAGGATGACAGCCTCAAAGTCAGCCCTGCAGCTGTTGTGCTTCTTTGAAAAAGGTCTCAGTCAGCTCTTACAAATTTGCTGATGTTATTTCATTTCCATCAAACAGGCCAGGAGGCCCAGAGCTGTCTCTTTCCCCATCTGCTCTTGCCTTCCCTGCACACCTTGCTGAGAGCTTGCTGAGAAGGTTTCCTCTTTGTTTTACAGTCTGCCAGCACTCTGAACCAGGTCACTGTAATGAGGTGCTTGCAAGCAGTCAAAACTTAACACGGTCTTGAAATGTGATTGTATCAGATCAGGACTTTGCTTTTTAGTGGTGTATGATCAACAGCTTGCAAAAGGGAAAAAGAAAAGCAAAACTTCTTGTATGAAGTCAAGGTTGGTGAAAGCTGTTTGCAGAGCCGTCCTCCAGACTCTGTGCCCTCCGGAAGGGAAAGAGGAATACAAAGAGGGAATCGTGAATATGATTCAGTCTGCAAAGGCAAGTGACACTGCTGCTTATGCTGGTTCTGGAGATGATGTTTTGGAAAACAGGAAGCTTTGCAGGGAACACGAACCACTAGACTAGTTGAGACAGCAGCATTATGGTGCAATTACATGATTTACCAAATCTGACCTAACTGATCACTGCCAACAAGGGGGTGGTGTCTGCTTCCCAGTTTTTATCGTGCATTCCCTACACTCTAGCAATTGCATGGTTATGGGTTGTGTTGGTCCATTGAGCTGATCTGATGGAGAACTGTTTCTCGGAAGTGAGTTTGTTTTCTGCCAGATGAGTTCAATGGACCAACTCACTCTAACTCTGTGATTATGGCTGTAAAGAGAAGGAATGACAACTTATGCCTTAGGGTGTAGGAAGGGATTCATCTCTTTCAGTGCAGCCTGGATCATGCTGGAATAGGTGAAATATTCAGCTTGATTTTCAGAGGCCATGTCTGAGCCATCAGCTGGACCAGTGGGGGTCAGATTAGCCCTAAAACCAGGACTGGGGAGACTAATGTTGAGGGTGGGAGGGAGCTGTGTTTTCTCTAGAGTTGTAGCACTAATTCTAGTCCTAAGAAAGCCACAGGGATGTATGGCTGAGGCTGGGGGAGAGGCTGGGACCATCTTTCTCAGAAGCGGTCTCAGCTCACCCTACTTGTGAAGCCACAACATCAGGGCTTGAACCCGCTGCTGTTTGCGGGTAATGTAGGTAAAAGCTTCTGTGTCCAATTGAGTTGAACACTATAAGTGAAACAAAAGTCCTAAACCAATGTTGTTCCATTAATGTCAGTACATGTATGTCGTGGTGAATGATTCAAGCACAAGATTTTGAAAGCTGACTATCTAGCAGATTTGGCTATTACTACAGCTATGTGGTCAAAAATTGGTTTAGCTGCCAAAAGACATAATTTCGTACTCATCTGCAGTACCTTTTGATGGCAGGGAGCACAGTGGCACTTGGTACATTCAAGGAAGATGAGGGACCAAGCCATGGCATCAACAGCACACCTCTGAGTGAATGCAGAGGTCTTGTGCCCATGTTGGCAGTGACTGAGCATTGAGTATTTTTTGTTAGCAAATGGTGAGCATGACCTGGTATCAGCAACATACAAGAAAGTGGAAGGGGAAGCTCCAAACCCACTTCTGTGTTCAGTGATCCTTCCTCTTCCTCTAGAGGTGTTTATCTGGATGTGACCGTCACATGGCTGGAAGGTCTCTGGCTAAGTCCATGCTGTGAAAGACCTCAGGAGTGGGATGCATACCTGGAGACACCTGATGGATTTAGGTGTCCAGGTCCCTATCTGTTCAGTCTTCTCCTTTCCCAAAGGCTCTTGCCCTTACCGAACCATTGCAGTTTATATTCTTTTCACAAAATAGGCGCTCATTCTGAGATATTTTATTTTGCTGGATTGTAAACCATGAGGATTCAAAAGCTGTCACAGAAGCCAGTGAGATGTCCTACAGCAAAAGCAGCAGCTTCTGAGAAATGGGTGACAGAAATCATGAGTTTTTCCAGCCCATGAATCAGACCTTCTTTCACAGAAAAGCTACCGTTTCCCTGTTTTCTTAACCATTTACATTTCTTTTAAAACAAGAGAGTATGCAAAAAATTTTGGATATCTGTGGACTTATTTCCCCCAAGTAAAGGTACGGAAAGAAACTTGTTAAAAAGGAATTAGATGTTCAGACATATACAGCTTCCTCTAAGGTTTTTTTCTCAGATAGTGAGTACTTGGGCAGTAGACAAAATGAAGGAAGGAATAACTTCAAAATGGGGGAAAAAGATACCAAAGCTTTATGCCTAATTTTTGCCCAGACTGAGCATTAGGAATGCATAGAACCATTGAAATCAAAAGCAAGATTTCAGCTTGTTTCACCATCAAAAGAATCGAGCCCCAGATGTGTGTAACTGGTCCACAAAATTTAGCCGGTACAGTTGTGCAGTGTGCTGGATTATCTGTGAAGAGCCTGATATTTTCTGTAAATCTAGTTCCACTTCAGAGCCTTGAGACGCTTTAACTTACATTATGCCTTGCTAATTAATTGCTCTCTGATGACTAGAAATGCCATAGACTGGCAACCCTTAATGAAAATCCAGCTGAGGGAAAATTATATGAGCCTGCCTGGATTTTTCTTTCTTTACTTTTACTCAGAGTTGATAAGTTCAGAAATTTCACCATAAATTATGTTTTCACTTTCCCCTTACTTAATCTTTAGTCTTGAAGCGCAGTGTGCTTTAGATGATAATGGAAAAATGTATAGTAATCTTCACTGGGCTGGGATATAAAGCAGCCCCTTCTTTAAAATGCACTATAGGAAGTGGAATGGGGTGGAACTGCGTACAAAATAAGAGCTCTGCTTCCTGGCAGTTTATTTTCCATCATTTTATTTTATCTAGGTCTGGGCGTGCTTGCCACTTTCACTGGAAATCCATGTTCGGCTCTGAGTTTTAAGAAAGGATTCAAGAAGTAAAAATCAAATGGAAATATCCCCCTTAATGAAGAGGGCTATCAGAGCCTTTTGCTACAAGATTCCTTTTATGTGTGAAATATTTATTAGTCCTTGCCTGTTCATTATTTGAAGGGATATCTGAACTGGTGTATCCTTAGGGAATCATGAGGGGAGCAGAGGGAATGTTTACAATGAAAATGGTGCTTAATCTCCATGAATGACAGGCAAAGATTAAGCAAACTACAGATAAACCATCTTATCATTCAAAAGTATACACGCTGAATGCATTGTAAAATAAATACACAGCTGCTCTTTAAATCCTTTGTGCATCAAAGGACCAGAAGCACAAAAAGGACTTATTCACCTCAAACAGGATTTACGTGAACTCTCCATCCAAAGATTTAAAAGAACTTCCACTGATCGACCACCTCAGTGTAGCATCTGAGCTGGTTTGGAGGTCCCTGCTGGACCTGGAAATCAGACCTGCTTGTTGTGCTGCCTCCATAGCCAGAGAGATTCTGGCTTCAGCAGCTCCGTACCCCTCTCCTCCACTGCGATTCAGAAACTAGGCGAAGTGGCCTCTGTTCCTATGCTGGCTTCACTGGGCTATTATATGACTATAGAGCCTTTATTTTAGGAAAGGCCGCCCATGGTAGACCATTTTATATATAACACAGTAGTCAACTCACATATCCAAGAAGTGGGTGGCTTGGGTTTTATGCCCTTTCTGGTTAATGGCAATCCAAACTGTAGTTACTAACACTGGATTACGACTGTCAGGCTCTAACTGAACCTATGAAA
Source organism: Fregata magnificens (assembly GCA_013389945.1). Taxonomy (NCBI): domain Eukaryota; kingdom Metazoa; phylum Chordata; class Aves; order Suliformes; family Fregatidae; genus Fregata; species Fregata magnificens. Next base: position 44,049 of record WAAD01029668.1, read on the forward strand.
AACCTAAATATTTAGAGAATGTGAGCTCTTGATTGACAAATATCATTTTGAGAAGGGTTTCACAGAAGGGAAAATTTCTGTGCCTGTAAGACTTTTGTCATAAGGTGAGAGCTCATGAGATATTTTTCTCACTAACATGTGCAGAAGGTTGTCTAACTGTTCAGATACTGTGTTATTTTCCCACTATAACATTCTGTCTCACAACTAGAGCATTTTTCTACCACTAAAGTTAACGTACCAAACCCAGAGATTTCCAGCCTTCATAAAAGTTCGTTTTGCAGAGCCTTTGCTGGCATCCAACACCAAAATGAAAGCTCTTCCTCATGCAGTCCATTACAATTCCTCCAAGGCTTAAAGACTGCATTTCCAAAGTGCCATATGGCTACCACTAAAGATGATTGCAGTGACTGAGCTAAAGATAGGGGCCGTTTCATCTACCCCTGGAAGAGGACAATGTACAAAACCTTCAGTGGGACGGGTAAATTGTGGAGCAGCCTGATTTGCTGTTGTGCCATGTCATCTCCCAAAGTAAATCTCTTCTAGGTTAAGACTGTCCCCAAATATCACCTCCAAAATTTGAGACAAGGATTTTCCTGTATGAGAAACTCACCTGTCTATCACTGGGTGTTGATGTTCACTTGGAAGAGAATGATCTCTCTTTTCCTACTACGTAAAAAAACCCACCACGCTTACGGTGGAGGATTAAATCTTTCTTTACTCCAATTGATAAAAGTAATGACTTCAGGTAGATACCTGATGAAAGCCAACCATTAAGAATGAAATCTAACCTGTTCATACTGAAGAAATCTAGATTAACTCCACAGGTGGAAATAACCTTACCATATATTCAAACCAATTGTAGCTGAGTTCCAAATATGTGTTCCTGCCCTGAGAATACAACTTTTAAGTTGTGGTTCTTATCACAGAATCATAGAATATCCTGAGTTGGAAGGGACCCACAAGGATCATCGAGTCCAACTCCTGACCCTGTATAGGACAACCTCAACCTTCTTTTTATAAAACCAACAGATTTCTACAAGCTGTGCAAACACTTCATAATAGATGAACGTCAGTGTCCTTTGCGTAGGTCCTTTCTCATATACAACACTGACCGTTGTTTTTAAGAAAATAGATCTGCCATCAGCTCAAGGGTGAAATTCTTTTTACTAGTTGGTGGAAGTGTCCATGTGAGGACTCCAGACACCACAACCAGAAGATCATATTTCAGAGGAAGAATTACTTGGCATTTCTTCTTTCATCACACTGAGCCAAATTCATTATTGACTTCAGAGAAATTAAGGGTTACTGAATTTGGGTTACTGTCAAAAGGATTATACAGCGGAATAAATCTACCAGAAATGTTGGGGATTTTTTCTGTGTCTTTTGGCACTCTCAGGTGGAGTTAGTTTTAAGTGGCATTTTAGACACGCTAACATTAACCAGTGAAGGATGTTCGTGCAGAGTTTTCCAGTCTGCATCGGTGCAAAGAAGGTCAGAACCGAACTGACAGAAGTGTAGTTCCTTTGGAAGCACTGTGGTTTCTTTTTGGAAGGCATTGGCCTTTCATTTGGCTACGACGTACAATAAGTAAATTCAAGGCGCTTTGGCATTTGGCACCTGAAGTACATCTGAACATAGTAACGCATTAACACATTGGGTTTTTGAGCAGCAGAACTAGCAGAGCTTAGTTTCCCATGGACTTGTGTCTTCTCAGCAGTCCATGCAGCGTGACCCCAGCTCCCATGCCTATTTCCATGCCCACTGGGCTGGAGCTGTACCTGTGCTGTGGGCAGTCAGGAGTTAGGAACAAACTGACTGGCAGGCTGATATGTGTATGCCCTTCAGCTATCTGGCTGCTGTCAAAGAGATTACCTGTTCCTTAGAGGGATAGTGAACTGGTCTTTCTTCTCTTTCTTCTCTGTCTAGCCGCCACTTTCCACAAACATAATTATCTGTGCTATTTCTAACCCCCTTTCAACTTTAACAGAAATTGGCCCATGAATTCAAAAGCTTGTAAGGAGAGTGGGACTTACAGATGGACAAACAATGTGATGGCACCGTTTATTTCCTTACGACAACAGGCTAAAACTCCATAAGTGTGGAAATCTCTCCCAAGAGGTTGAGATATTTTCTTTGTTTCCCAGTTTGAACTGGGCATGGAAGAAACAGCAAGTCAGCACATACTAGACCACTTCCAGTCCTGCCTAGGGGAGAGATCCAGCTGTGAGCAGTAGGATTACTCAGAGCGGTGAGGTTTGGCTAGAAGTTTCCCTATTCCCATCTGGCCCAAAATAGACATGGAATGATCTTTGATTTGAAAATATTCTTGATGCTCAATTTGGATTCCTTCTGAGTTCAGTTGCTTCATTTATGAAACTCATTTTGTCCACATGTAGCCACAAGTACACAGAAGACGATCTCAGCATCGGGAGAGATGCAGTCCTAGTCCTAGTGCCTTGGTGATAGGGTTGGAGGGACTGAAGTTAGTAACTATTTCTAGACAAAGGAGCGTTTTGTGGTGAAGCCCTCATTAATATGTTGTGGGCTCCCGTGGCTTTCCAAAGTCACTGTGCAGCCAAAGGGTGTTGTGCTACTCCTTGACCTGCCTTGTCCTCTTGGGGAACACAGCACTGGGGACTCATCTGGGAGGACCCGTCTCCACTGCTCAGTCACTCTCCTTCAATGGTGCAGCCTGAACAAGAGCAAATGGGCAATAATTTCATTTGCTGTAGCACCAGGATAGCAGCCATCCCATGAGCTGGATCAATAAAGGTAAGAAAAAGATCATGTTGTAACTCTAATGGGACTGAAGAGACTTTTTTTTCTTCCAAGCCTGAACATCTGGGGACAGATACATTTCTCCTCCTGGCTCTGCCTTTTTAGGCTGGTTTATTTCTCTGTTAAACTACCTCCTTGATGATGTCTCCTGCTCACCCTCCAGCACAGCTATTCTCTTCTGTTTTCTCAGAAGAAGGATCTCATAGGGAGAGATGCTTATCCTGGAAAAATTACCAGAGAAAAAAATTGGGGGAGAAAAATGGGGTTGGGAGTATTGGAGAAAGCGCAAATGACTTTTTTTCTGACACTCACGGCAGCGTCTCCCTTGGAAGAAGAGGACAGAAGCACCTGGAGAAGTAGAGCTCTTCTTTTTCACATACACTGTCACCGCTGTGTGCCATTTTGCAAAGGCCAAGGTCCCCATCCCCTTAAGGCATTCATCATCCTACCCAAAGAGGCAGCAAGCACGATACTACGTGGTTTTTGGTTCCTTTTTTACTGTTCAGCTATCCCTGCTGCGCATTGCAGTGGAAACACTGCTTTGTTTTCCAATCACAAGGATGGTTTGAACCCAAATACATTCCCATCACACAGCTATCATATGGGACAATGAAAATAACGAATCCTGGACACGGGGAAGGTACAGGATGTGGTTGTGCTAGCAGAGCTGGTGAGCAGGTGGCAAGCCCTCTCAGCAGAGGAGCCAAGGGTCAGGAAACATGTGGAGCTAAAGGGGCGGAAGAGAAAGTAGTGAGCCTGGACTCAGTTTTCCTGATGACATGCATATCCAAGAGGAAGGCTAGAGGCTACAGAAAGTGACTTTCGCTGACTGCACCAGGCGAGTGTGGTAAACCTCCCTACTTATCTGTACGCTCCTGGCTGGCTGGGGCCATGCTCGGTAGGTCAAATGGATTAAGGAAGTGAAGCAGAATGCAAAGTTCTTTAACAGCTTTTAATCAGGACCTGTCATTTTTTTTCCCCTACTAGCTAGAAACCATAGACCTGTATTTTGCCACTTGCTTCCTTTAATAACTGGATAATGTTATTATATATCAGTAGGTGTGTTATTCTCCTAGAATATTTTGACATCCATACCTTGGGTTTGCCTGAAATATTTTTGCACCAGTTCAATCAAAATATTTTCACAGGTTCACATGAAAAAAAAAAATCTAGTGACTGAAATGATGACAGGAGGGTAGCAAATCTGCAGTTAAAGTGTGTGAATAAAATAAATGGCATTATGGATGAGTCAGAGGGAAAAGAATGAGGAGACAGAGAGGAATATTCAACATAGTGAATGTTCATACATCTGTGGATGTTAGAGAGATTTGTTCTTCACTGACTCCAGTTGCTACATTTTCTGGGTTAAAAAAAATTTATTGTGATTTTTAATAATTTAGAAATGGTGATTCTATGCTTAGATTCTCACCCTTTGTAAAACAAATATTCCTGTATTTCTAAGTCATCTAAAATAAAATAAGTCTTTTTGGCAGGTATCAGTGACCCTGAGCTCAATGTCTTCCTTCCTTGAAGTGCTCAGTTACCTTTTTCTTGGCACACGACAGTCAGCAGCTGTCAAAGAATAAGGTGTATGGTGCCAACGCTTCAGCGCTGGCACAGTATTCCCTGCAATAAAAGAGTCCAGTTTCAGGCTTATGGAGAATTCCTGCTGACTCTTGTCCTGTGGCATTTTATGGACAAAAGTCCAAAACCAGATAATCTGAGGTCCGTGAGAATCCTGCAAGGTTTTCACCCTAAACGGTTGCTTGCACCACTCACTTCTGAGTGGTGATAGCTGTGGCTTCAGGAGAAGGTCCTTCCTACCAGCATAAGCCTGGGGATTTGGCATCCCTGTCTACTTGTGCATCTGTGTAGCTTGCACCATGTAATTCTTGTACTCAGAATTCTCTGTCTCGCCTCTTCTCCATTGCCGAGCACTAGTCTGCTAGTCTCAGCTGGAAACGCTACCACAGAAGCACAACCTCTTCAGCAAAACCAACACCCCAGAGGACAGCCTGGCAGCGCTCCACCACGTGGCCTCCTGTGTATCAGTTTTCCTGGTCTGCGGTGTTTTGTATCCAGGGCTTGCCTGGAAAATGTGATCCTGAGGATGGAAAGCAACAGAGCTGGGTGCTCTCCCAGGCTGCTCCCTTGGCTGCAGGATGGGTCTCTAGGAAACCCTCCAGCCCCTCCCAAGGGTCTGGGCTTTGCTTAGACCTTCCTTGGCCTCGTTAGCCTTAATCAGCTCCCTCTGAGTCTGGGCATGAGAAAGGAGTGCCAGTTCTTCCTCATTGCTTGATATGAGTGTTACAGGGAAGGGTCACCTTTTTTATTCGCACAACTGAAAGGATAGGGATGGTAATGCAAGCACTGAACCAGCAATTCAGTGAAATGAAATAATTTCAAAATACTTATCAGGTATGTTTACTGTGTAGTTAATAAATGCTATACTAGTAGAATTCCAGAAATATTCCTGACCTCCCACAAAGTACAGATATATATATGTATATATACATACATGTATATGTATATATTATAGCCCCCATATATATAAGTGTACAGTTATTGTTTGTCTTTTTAGAATAAACTCAACACAGTGCTAAGGTTGCTATTATATATGATCCTAAAATCCTCCTGGACAATATGCAGGCTGTGAGCCCTTCACAAACTATTCATTGTCTGGCTCTAACTTCAGCCAGACTCAAGCTGCTAGTATAGTGCTCTTCTAATAGCATTTGCACTTAAATAATGAAGAATGGTGTTCCAGTGGGCTACCTATATTGCCTGCAGTTTTCAAAGATCAGACTACATGTCCTAATATTTCCTTTTGGCCTTAATGACAATTCTGTGAGTTTTGTGCATGGCTTGTTCGGGTGTCCCCCTCCAGAAAACAAAGTGGAATGTATTTTTTAACCTTTGGTTGGTGACAACCTTTGGTGCAACAAACTCAGTGGGGAATACAGCCAGTGTCTGGTCACTTCCTTTTCTTTCCTGTTGATGCTTTGTTTCTGGGAGCCACACTGCCACACATCAGCTACTAAATGGTCAGAGGATTCATTTAGCTACAGCCACAGCAGAAAACAGTGGGAAGGTGTTATGACATTTGCTATGATGTTTCTGCTTGGATGAGATGTGTGAGAAACTAGTCAGGTGCTTAAAAAGAAGTGTAATCAATCAGTCAGCTTGTTCGCAAAGGCAAAATATGTAGATAAGAGACTTTTGGGTTAGGGTTTCTGGTTTTGGGGTGAAGACTCTGGTTGCAAGAACTGAGGTAGTCTGCTTCCCCAGACTGCAGGAAGTTGATTTGCATCCTTGTAAATAGAGGAATTTGGTCAGCAAATAAACTGAGATATTCTCCCTGTTCCTTTTCAAACCTGATTAATTTGTGCCCTGGAAGGGGAGTCTGAACAGAAGCAGAACTTGCCACTAGTGGAACAGTTCTTTTCTTTGGGACAAATGATGGCCAGTGTCTCATACAAGTGGGTATGAAGTAAAACAAGGAAAAAGATTAACAGGCAAATAGACAATTAGTTGTGATGAACTGTTATACTTTGTAAGAAAAAGGCTTTTGGGACATGGGTGTTAAAAATCAATTTGTGTATTACAACTTTAAAGTCATTAATCACATTTAAGATACCAGCTGTGCAAATAAATTTTGACTGTAGCACAAGGCTTCCTCACTGCTGAGATAAAAATAGTTCTTTGGCAGGACTGTGAGAGCCAGGTGTGCTAACACCCCAAAAAGTCTTTAGAAGAATGGTAGAGTGGTGGAGATCCCTCCTGTGTCTGTAGCAGCCCTTGCCATGCCCTTTTCTGGATCTCACAGTTCTTTATGTTCGTATGTCCCTACACTGTGGGGACCCTACATGATGTCCCACAAAACTATTCAGTTACCATCCAGTTGTCCTGGCCGTGAAAATATTTGCGAGAAAATTAATTACCTGGAAGGAACCAGTTTGGACATTTCCCCAAATGCTGTTTAAACGGACTGGCAAGCATTAGTAGAGAAATAAGTCACATGCTATCGACACATGCACTGTAAGCTGCTATTTGCACTGATTTGGGAAAGTCATTTTACATCATTTCAAACCATCACTATAAAGCGCTGCTGGTACTTTGGCAACTATTGACACATTTCAGAAGTCGCCACCAAATTGTGCCCTAAGGTGTCTCCCAGGAGTTCCTAGCTGGAACTAGGGCTGTGTGAATAATGGTTCGGGGGTTGGTGGGATTTTTTCAGTTTAGTTGCTGAACGCAAAAAAATGACAACAAATCCACTTACCCCAAGATACCTTCCAAAAAAAGAAATAGAAGAGGTATCAGCTCAGACGGATCATATTAGTTCTCCCAGCTGGAAAGAGATACTGAAATATTGTTGTAGGCTGGATGAAATGTTACACTTGACCCAATAAAGAAGTGCTTCATTTTTGGGCTGTTTTATTAAAGAACAGGAAACCACAAATTGTATTCCTATCAATCATGAATACGTGGGACTTGAATAAACCTGAGAACACTATCTAATACCTACTTCTATTGTAAACCAGAATTAAATTTCATCCCTGACAGAGATCTGTCAGACCCGATCTTAAACACCTCAATTGATGCCAGTCCCAGACTCCCCAGACAACCTTATTCAGTGTTTAACTGCCCTGAAAGTCAGAAAATGTTCCACATTATCTGAGATAAATCTCCTGTCCAGAAAATGAGACTGATTATTTCCTCTCTTACCCTCGATGGCTATGAGGATAATTGATCAGGGACCTCCAGCCTTTTCCCACTGGAAAGCTGTTACCACACCTGTCTGCCTGATCTCCTCTTCTTCTAGATTGAAGAGTCTCAAATCTTTTAGCTTTTCCTCACAGGCTGGGGTTTCGCAATTTCTGACAGCGCTTTGCTCTCCTTTGAGTTGCCTCCAGTTTCAACTTCTAATCCTGGCCTATGAAGTGCTGGCAGTTTTTTTGAGTTGGTGTGACCTGTAAATTTTAGGCTGGTTTCCTAGGGAAACAGGACTTACCTAATCATGTTTTATGTCTGTTTATCTTTTCTATCTATCTACTTGACTCATGATTTTTGAACCCTTCTGCCAGTTTGAAGCAAATGTGACTGGTCAAATATCTCTAAGATATTAAGTCCTTACATACTTCATTTAAGAAGTGGTAGGATGTAGGAGAGACATCTCATTAGAGCTCTCACCAGTGAAAGGCTGCAACATGATAAAATCCTTAGCAGACACCGAGGCACCTCCATGGCAGAAAGGTGCTACAAACAACCCAAAAACCTTCAGCTGGAGATTGTTCCTTATGCAATATGGGGGACACAACCCCCCTGGGAGCTGGGGTGCGTTGCTTCTACTCCTAAAGCCATGACTTGTAAGAATACGTTGGATAGGCTGGCTCCCTGTCCGATACGTTCATAATTTTTCTTTATTTCATAACAAACCAGTAACACATATTTTTGGCAGACTGTTTCCCAAGCAGTTAGACTTCCAGCACCGTGGAAATTCACCTGTGGGAGGCCTGGCTTCAGGTCAGTAGAAAGCCTTAGGCACCATGCTATAGCGGATGGGCATTTCAGGTTTTCTGATGGCACTGTTCCACATCAAACAAAATCCCTCAATATTTGCAGGCATGAGGACCAGAATCCAGGTCTCTCCTCCAGGACCCTCTTTGTGAATAGTGTGATGCTTGCTCCCTTGTTCTCCTTCTCCTTCAGTGAATATTAAGAGAATCAGCATAAAAACGCAGTTGTGTGGACAAAGCAACTGAGGATGCTTCTTTCCATTCCTGCAGCATGGAGGTGAGGGTACTCTTGTGAGATGCAAATCTCTTCACGGGAGGGGATGCAGTGAGAGCGTGCTGCACCAGTGAACTATTGAAAAAAAAGATTTTGTCCTTCTCCAGCAGTTTTGTCAACCTAGGCTTTGAGACTTTTTTCACAGACTATCAACTTTGACCTCCCTCCAAAAAAAAAGGAAAAAAAAAAAAAAAGGAAGAAAAAAGAAAAAAAAAAAAGGAGAATAAAAAAATATTGCATGTCACTTACTTCTGTGTAAGAATCTGTAGCTTGTCCCTGTCACCAGTTGCCCATCCATTAGCCTGACTGACCACATGTCCAGGGGCCCAGACACTGAATTACCCTCTGCTTCCTGCCCAGAAAGTGATGCTTCAGAGCTGCTTCCTGCTGCAAACGGGAGACAAATTTCCAGAGACTTCAGCCACATAAACAAGTAAAGGCATTTTTCTCTTCCCCTCAAAGCCCTTGCCCCACAAAGGGTTTGGTGGGGAAAACCAGCTTGGTGGGGAAAAAATGAACAGCTCCTTGAATGGAGAGTGCGTAGGACCCTGTTGTCCTGGCATGAGCATGAGTTTTAGGACATGGTGGGGGCAAGCAAATAAACAGTGAAAGAAATTGAATTTTTCAAAGGTGTGTCCCTAAAATTCCACATGCCTCCAACCATAATTAGGTGCCTACCAGTGGAGAGACGTACCCAAGGCAAGTTAGACTAGTCTGGGCCTTGACAGCAATGAACCCGCACTTCCAGTTTTGTTACCATCAGCATCCAGCCGAGCTGGAATAAAGCCGCTTTGGGGATGTCCACACATGCCGAACCCACGCCTCCTGTTTATAGCTGGACACAGCGAAATACAAGTGACATGTTCACAGGTTCCCACAAAGGTCTTAACATTTTTGGCATACTCTGAAAATAGGGTCATTCAAATCTCTACCTTTAGGCAACTCTGTCTGAAAATGAGTGGGTTTATGCTTTCTCATTCCTACTTCCATGCCTGTTCTCACCTGGGACAGTTATTACTTCCTTTCTAGCTGGCATGGTAGATTTTCTCCTTTGCAATGCCACTTGCAAACCAACACATTTTCTGGGGCCTACACATGGAGTATGTGACACGCTAAATGTATTTCTGCTTTTGCATGCGGTTTATATGAAAAGTGGTGGCATTCACTATTAAATGGATGCCTTCTCATTTTCTTCTTATAGCAGCACCTTGAATGTGCTTCCATGGCTGCCTTAGCAAGGTATATCAGTGTACTAGTGAAGCATGCCTGATGAAAGCCACACTAAGGCCATACTGCCTGGCTCCAGTGGTTGTTGCAAGGGTGCAGGTTGTTGCAACGGTGCAATCTGCAGTGTAGACAGAGCTGAAGGTAGCTTCCATACTAGGCTGATTGCATATTCATACAACTGTGTACAAACTGTTAAACCAGTTCTTTCAAGCCAATCTCTTAGATCCTTAGCTTCCCCCAAGAGCTCTCAGGGCTGCTACCCACAGCCACAACCTGCCTCCACCCTTGCATTAGATGCTGAGGTGCTTGCAGCCCCAGATGTGGCACGCAGATGTGACTGCTAGCCGGTCCGGCCGCTGGCTGCCGCATCCCAGATGCGTTCTGCAGGGGACGTTGACCTCTTGCAAACTTGTTGTGCTACGTGAGCAAGGAAGCACATAATCAGTGTTCCCAGTGCCAGCCCTTATCTCCCCCCAGGTTGTTATGTGAATAATTAAGCAAACAAAAGGCAGCCTGTCTGCTCCTGCGGCCACAGTTGCTCTGGCCGGGCTCCTCGGCCAGGCTGCCAGCGAGGCACTGACAGAGCCAACGAGCCCGGGGGAGTCATGACAGGTCAGGGAGGAGAGGGGAGGGGGGTTGTCCGGTTCCTCTGCTGCTTCTTTGTGTCTTGTTTTTAATGAGCCTTTGGCGACCAGAGGAGCAGATGCATAAACAAAAGCTTGTTGGCCCTGTTTGGCCAAGGCGAGACTTCGTGCCCCCTCCCATTGCACAGACCGTTCCCAGGGACCGTCCACGGACACAGAGTATCCCCTGCACAGGGGCTATGGCAGAAAAGAGGCTGCAGGGAAGGAGGAAAATAAGCACAGGGGCTGGAAACACACCGATTTCAGGCTAGGAACTGCTCTCCGAGGGGCTCTGGGAGGTGCTGTGTGAGCAGGGAATTGATCCAATGAAAGTGATGTAAGTGATGAAATCTGATGACGGAGTGATGCACGTGGTCTGATCGCATCCCATCTGTCAGCTACCAGCTCTCCTGCAAATCTCCAGGTCCGGTCCCGCAGTGGCCTGAGATCTGCTCAGTGTGGCAGGAGGGCTGAACGTTCATGGAGCTCCTTCCAGCCCCTGTTTCTGTACTGGTATTGTCTGGCCAAGGCAGGGGCAGACTTTTCTGAACCAAGCCAGATTTGAAATGTCTTGACGGGATTGCCTGTCATTTAAAGCAAGTGAGGGTGCTGAGACGGAGGGTGGGATAACCTTAGAAGCCATTTCATGTTATTTTCAGGATCCTGGGAAGTTTCCCAGATTGAAACTGTCTCTGAGGAGGGAGGAAATCCCACACTCATTCAATAATGTGAATATCTTTGGCTTCTCTCACTAGCTCCCCATGGTTCAGCACTGATAGTCTCTGGTGCAAGCTGGGCTATGCTAGACACTTTGCAAGTCTGAAGGATGGTACAAGGGCTGTGCACAGATTATAGCCTAAAAGGCTGGATAAGAAAGCTGCTGTCACTTGAATCACTGGGGTTTTGGTTTTGTAACCAGACATCTGTTGTCCCATCACTATTACAGTAGCAGTGTACTTAGATGAACCTTTCACTTGGACTTCAGGTGACTGTCTTATGTGCTCAGGTTGATTTTTCTCTCAGAGGTTCCCCACGGCATCTTCCAGTGACAAACCCACCAAAGAGAGAGCCCCATCAAAGCTCAAAATAGAAAAATCAGTGTAGCAAAGCACATATGATACCATACACCCTGTGTCGGTAAAGTCACTTCACATCTTTTCTAGCTCTTGCTTTCCCCAGACACCCACCATTTCTTGGTTATAGTTTTTACTTGCTCTTACTGGAGGATTAGTCCCACAAACTCCATGTAGATAAGTAATTTGATTCACGTGAAAAGCCCTGCATCTGTAGAATGTCTCTCCAGAGTAAAGTCATTCTTGTGCTTAAATGTTTACAGGGTTGGGGCCCCATTCAAGTATCTGCAGCGTAAGGAAGTTATCTTCTAGTTTGTCATTGGTATCACAAATGTCCCTGGTACTATAGGGATGGCAATTCATACAGTGAAGCGGCAGTTCCTGCAGCATTATTCTAGTTAACAAGATTATACTGACAGCCAGGCAAGGTACTGAAGGATTGTGTCCCATTTGGGAAGCACAGTATAAAACTGAGATCTCAATGGGATCACTCAGGGAGATAAAACCACTTTGTGCTTTTGAAATGTGCACTTGCCTGCGGATGCCCAACATTCACAACATGCAAGCTCCTCGCTGCCGGGTGCTCAGTTCAGTGTGTGCACTGACCAGCAAGGAGGTTTGTGTGTTTGAGGGGTCAGCCCCTCTCCTTTCCTTTCCTTTCCTTCCCTTCCCTTCCCTTCCTCAGGACACTGCAGGGGAGAAGGAGGCAGGGGACATGGCAAATGCCAAAGGTCCTGGGGAAGGCTAGCATTGATCTATCTTTGCTTAGATATGCTTAGGGCAAACAGTGGGTATTTCTTCCGATAAAGCTCAGGCACAAAAATAATTTTCAACAGTGAAACCAACCTCCCCCTTCCAAACCACTGACTTAATAGCAACGATTGTGCGTGAAAACAGCATAAATGGAATTGCAGGAAGGTCTAGCTGCACATCATCTGACTAAATTTCAGAAAAGCCGCTTGTTAAAATCAATATAGTGGCATGTTTTCTACAGATTGCATTTTTGGAAGCTCAAGTAGGAGTGCAGAAAGCACTAAAGTGAGCTACCAGTGATTCTACAGTATTCTACAGATCCTGTAATACTTTCACATGAACATTTTTCTACTTACCCCTATAATTTAATTTGCTTCGTTGACTAGCTAAACTGCTTTGGAGCCAAACAGCTCTTGCAGGTCAACCATCCCGTATCAAAATTTTGCTCTTTGTAGTCCAACCCGACAAAACCAGCATCACCACAAATAAAGTTATCAAAACTGTCAGTAGGTACCCTTGGTTCTCACTAGGTTTTTATCAGTGCCACATAAACGCTATGTGCAGCCTAGTCTTGGCAAGGGTCAGTTGTTTAGTAATCACTGCCAGAGTTCCGAAAATCACTCAGAAATACCAATGACCTGACCTGCACTACGATGGAGGTGGGGATACTAACGAGGGCTACCAATTTTCTGGCTTAAGAGCTCATAAGAATAGCAAGAACACATTTTATTTGCAAGGTGCTGACTTGCTGCCTCTTGAACCACATGAGTATTCTTTGACTTTTCATCGGTTTTATCGGCTCTCTGGGAAAAATCAGTATAGAAATTTGGCTTCTCCCACTCCCTGTATCTTTCTGTGAGCAACAGGGGTGTAATTTCAAAGGAAATTACGCTCATCCCACAGTACAGTAAAACAGCTGGAATTGCATAGCATGCAAAATAAAATCACTGCTTCATTAACTTAGTCATTTGTGGATAAGCTCACATGCAGATTTTCAGGGAAAGAGAAGAATGTAGCATGTCGAAGTACATGTATGTATATGTATGCATAGTTACAGACATAGCTGTGTGTTTCTATCTACCTGATTATCTTCCTATTTATCTAGGTATCCATCTATGCAGATGTATTTATTTCCCTCAGAGGCTTTATGGTCATACGTATGGATAAAACACTAATAACCACGTGTTTATTTTCCCCAAAGGACTATGTCACGAACTTCTCTTTCAACAGTCACTGGTTAATAATTTTGATTAAAAGGCACATTACTAGTTGGGGGTTCATTTTTGGAAAAAATCAAACCTTTGCTGTGAGAGGGGAATGGTTACTGCCACGGGGTAGCACCCCGCAGAGAGCGGGATGGGGGTGTTGGGGGGTGGGAAGGGTGGCTCTCACAGGCAGCTGTTGGATCCCGTTAGAGGTGACGTGGCCAGTTAGGCTTTGGGGTAGATGCTACTTGATCCGGGGACTCCCACGTTACGAACTCAGCACTGATACCGGCAGACACTTGAAACCTGGTTGGGTGAAGTCGCTGGCAGCAGGAAGATGGCTGCGCCTGATTGCGTGTGCCCCATAGGGTTGGTCTTTGGGGTCATTTCTGTGGAGGGGATTTTAAGAAACCCCAAACAAATGCAATGAAGAGCCAGGCAACGCTGAATTTCAGTGCTGACGGCCACTCAGCCCGAGGCCCTCCTGCGGCTGGGCGGGGAGGAGAGCTCCCGGGGCCCAGCTCCAAGCCTGAGCATCCCCGGCGGGCTCCGCCGCGGGGCTCGGGGGCGGGGCCGCGGGGGC